>OX451737.1:1291808777-1291963777 GCA_948472305.1 Vicia faba
TTTCCAAGAGAAAAGGCTATGTTATACTTCTGCAATGATTACACCGAAGAAGCTGCCATTAAGCATATCGGAAGATATGCTGGTCGAACAGTTCTCTCGTTGTTTGACTACCAGCTCAACTTTCTTTGCTCACCATCCTTCGAGGAGTGGTGGAAAAGTTATTACGCTGAGGAGTTTTTCGACGAGAAGGACTTCGTGGATGAGCTTCAGAAATCTTTTGTCCTTGTGTTGGACAAAATAAAGAAATGTAAGTTCATCCTCTCACATTACTTTGTCTTTCTCTTTCGACTGCTAGCCTGTTAACTATTTATTTGATTTCAGTTGTTCGAAAGCCTGTAGCCAAGAAGGCTACAGAGAGCCAACAGGGAGGAGGCCCCTCAACAAAACCTCGACCGCCGGCGAAGACTACAGCACCGGCGAAGACCACAACCAACCAACAGGGGGAAGGCCCTTCGAAGAAGCCTTCTGTATCGGTAACCATTATTTTCTTCTGGCTTTCGATTTTCGACTTTCGATGCAATTGCTAAATCGAATTCCCATTGGTTTTTTAGGCACCTTCGCCCAAGAAACGGCCAGCACTGGTGGTCGAATCTGGGAGCGATGAAGAAGGTGATTCTCCTCCTGCTCCTCTAAAAAGGCGAAAGCTAACGAAGGACGCTCCTGTTCCTGCTCCTGCTCCTGAGGGTCGAACATTTAGAATAAAGGTTGCTGGGAGAAATCCCAGGCCACCTCCAGTGATCATTGAGGAGCCAACGGAGGAGGAACTAAACGTTCTTCTCAACAAACCTGTCGAAAGCGACAATTCCAGCCCTGGGGCTGAAGCTAACTTACAGGTAATCTCTTAGACCTTTTTGTAACTTAGGTGTAGATACCTACATTCAATTATGTCTTTTTCGATTTCTGAAGATTCTTCCTCTTTCCTTTCTCAGGACACCACTGAAAGCTCACCACCAAGGACCTCTGAAACGCTGGAATCTGCTGAACTCAGCAGGCCACAAGAAAAAGGCTTGGGAAATGACGAAGCCCATACTGAAATAAATGAGGCCAATGCTGAGACGGTAGAAAAACCAGCAGAAGAACCTCAAACGGAAGAACAACAGCCAGAAGCGGTTCAGGTGGTGGATCTGTCGGAAGAGAATCGTGAAGAAGGGGACCAAGGCAATGCTGGCGAAGAAAATCAAGGTGCTGCTGGCGAAGAGAACCAAGGTGACACTGGCGAAGGGCACCAAGGTGACGCTGGCGAAGGGCACCAAGATGACGCTGGTACTGCCCCAGTCCGAGTCGAAGGGAAACAAGTCGAGGCACCTAACACTCAACAACCTCAAACCCAAGACAATTTTGTTGCAAGGGCTGCTACCTCAACGAAGCACAGGTCGAAAGAGGACTTAGAACTCTTGAAACAAACGGACCCTGTTAGCTATCTCAACGCAATCATCGAGAGCAAGAGTTCATCTGATGCTAGTCAGGAGGTTCCTACCCTGTCGGGGAAGTCCACTGAAACCTCTCCTCTTGATGAAGCTTTGGCGAAGGTTAAGGCCCAGTTTTTCAAGAAGGACTTGATGAAGGCTTTAGAGGGGGACCCTACTGCTCCATCATACTTGAGGGATGTTTTGAATGCTGTCGACTTATTAGCTGTAGCTCCAGAAGTTTCAGGCTTGATCTTGGAGTTACACTCTATGATTGATCAAGTCTCAGCAGATTATAGGCGCCAAAGGGGTTTTAATAGTCAGCTTGAGGTGTTATATGGCAAAAGCTCCTCTGCGTGGACTGCTGTTTCGGATACGACTTCTCGAATTGCGGAGTTGTCGAAGCAAAAAGCATCTACGCAGGAAGAAGTCGATGCCATCGATCGAGAGAATGCTTCCTTCAGGGCACAAATCGAAGAAATAGAGGCTAAGATAAATGCCAACACTATACGCAAGGAGGAACTTCTTTCGACCGTCTCAGACACCGAGAGTCAAACTGAAATCAAACAAGGCCTGGAATTTGCTGAGAAGGCCCAAGGCTTCGACGCTCAGATTGCCAAGCTGGTGCAGGAGAACGCCTGGTGCAAGAAAAGGTTGGAGCTGCAGCAAGCCAAGTACCTTCGACTCAAGGACTCTATTCCCTTTTGATTGATTCAGCTTTTGTAACCATATTTTGTAACCTATCTTCGACAAGATTGCCATCTTGGCTAAAATTTATAAAATTTCCATTTTGGCATTTTTATGGTCAATTTAGTCTTGTTATTTTATTATTTTATTTTTATCTCTTGGAGTGTAGGTTTGTATTTTTTCAAATATTTACCATTTACTCTCAAGAGCCTTTCATCTTCACCTAACTCTTCGACTTCATAGGCTCCACCAGAAAAAGTTTGGATAACTCTGAATGGTCCTTCCCATTTGGGTGACCATTTCCCCATGCTTCGATCCCTTCGATCCATGGGAAGAATTACCTTCCAAACTAGTTCTTCAGGCAAAAATACCTTAGGTTTTACCTTTTTATTATAAGAGTCTTCTACTCTTTTCTTCTGAAGCCTGAGTAGGTCAAGAGCGCGCAATCTCTCTTCGTCTAAATCCACCAGTTCGTCTAACATCATGTTCCAATAAATTTAAGAAGGAATATCATAATGCCTCTGAACCCTTGTAGATTGAAGACAAATTTCTGCTGGCAACACTGCATCATGGCCAAAAGTTAGCCTATATGGTGTTGTACCTGTGGCTTCTTTTGGGGACGTTCGACAAGCCCACAAAATCTGGTCTAACGTCTTGTGCCAATTCTTTGGTTTCTTCCCAACATGTTTCTTTATCAAGCCAATCACCACTTTGTTTGCTGCTTCGACTTGACCATTTTCCTGTGCATAATAAGGCGTTGATGTTAGGAGTTTGAAACCTGTTTCCTGAGCAAATTCCTGCATCTTTCGACCAGTGAAAACTGATCCTTGATCAGTCGTTATCGTCTCAGGGATTCCATACCTAAAGATAATGTTCTTTTGAATAAATTCAATGACATTTTCTTGGTCTACATTGACTAAAGGGATAGCTTCAATCCACTTAGTAAAGTAATCAATGCCTACCAGTATGTATTTCTGACTCTTTGATGATGCTGGTCGAATCTCCCCAATGAGATCCAACGCCCATCCTCTAAAGGGCCAAGGCTTCACTATCGAGTGAAGTTCGCTTGTTGGTACATGTTGGATGCCTGTATGGACTTGACACTCTTGACAACCTTTGGCGAACTCAACACAATCTTTTAGCATAGTGGGCCAATATAGTCCTTGTCTAAACAACAACCATTTCATCTTATGGCCTGCTTGGTGAGCCCCACATGCTCCAGCGTGCGTAGTCGAAAGGGCTATGTATGCTTCAGTTTCACTTAAACATTTTAGCAATACCCCTTCAGGCGTTTTCTTGAATAACTCATTACCCATGAGTACATAACTCAATGCCCTGTACTTTGTTTTTCGTTCTGTCGAAGCTCCTGGATTTTGAAGATAATCCACAATGGGTTTCCTCCAATCTTGCTCTGACAAATTATCTATGAACGAAATTTCGAAGTTACTTTGATCAGCATATCCTAGTCTCGTCGATTCCAAGTCTGTTGGTGATAGACAAGTTGCTTTTATCTTTTCTCGAACTTCGATTGCTCTTTGTAATCTCGTTTTTGAAATCTTATACCTAGATGCAATTTGTGCCAAGTCGTTGGCTATTTGATTTTCGACTCTGGGTATGTGTCGAATATTGACCGTTTCAAATTTTTTCAATAAACGATTTGCTATCACAAAGTACATAATGAGATTCTCTCTTATGCATTTATATTCCTTTGTGACTTGCTTAATGACTAACTCTGAGTCTCCCATTATTTCGACTCGAGTTGCCCCCAATTCCAACAATATCTCAAGGCCAGTAATTAGAGCTTCATACTCAGCCTCATTGTTCGAACAAGAACCTGATATTTTGTACTTGAATGTTGTTGGAATTTTATCTGGAGAAATAATCAAGACTCCTACCCCCGTTCCATCTTTATGGCTGGAACCATCGAAGTAGAATTTCCAAGGCTCTATCTCCACATAATTAATATCCTCAACTTGAATTGAGTGGTCGACTATGAAGTCTGCAACCACTTGTCCTTTTACTGCCTTAAGAGGCATAAAGGTCAAGGAGTATTCAGTTAATGCTAATGCCCACTTGCCAATTCGACTGTGCAAGATAGGTTTCGACAACATATACTTGAAAACATCAAAATGAGATGAAACATACACATCAACTGGTTTTATATATTGCTTGAGTTTTGTACAAGAGAAATACAGACATAGACACAATTTTTCAACTTCACTATATCTAGTTTCTGCATCGTTCAAAACTCTGCTGAGATAGTAAATGGGTCTTTCGACTCCATTCTCATCCTCTTGGGCTAACATGCTTCCCAAAGTTTTGTCGGATGCAGCTATGTACAATCTCATACTCCTATTGCTACAAGGAGGCACCAAAATAGGTGTCTTAGTGAGGTACCCTTTGATTTTGTCGAAGGCTTCTTGCTGCTCTTGCCCCCATTCGAACCCCTCTTTATTCAGTCGAAGTAAGGGTGAAAAGGCCTGAGCTTTCCCACTTAGATTAGATATGAACCTCCTTAAGAAATTTATCTTGCCTAAGAGAGATTGCAGTTCCTTCTTATTCGATGGCGCTTTCGCTTCCAGAATTGCCTTCGTCTTGTTCTGGTTGATTTCGATTCCTTTCTTGTGGACAACGAAGCCCAAGAAATCTCCAGCTTTCACACAGAACGCACACTTCAAAGGGTTCATCTTCAGACCATGTTCTCTCATTCTTTCGAATGATTGTCGAAGGTGGTCAATATGATTCTTCCTGGAAACAGATTTTATAACAATGTCATCAATATATACTTGCATAAACGTGTTAATAAAATCATGGAAGATAGTATTCATTGCTCGCTGGTATGTTGCCCCAGCATTCTTTAGGCCAAAAGGCATCACTACCCATTCGTAAGTGCCTAAGGCCCCAGGGCATCGAAAAGCTGTTTTCGACACATCCTCTTCAGCAATGAATATTTGATTATATCCTGAATAACCATCGAGCATACTCAGGTATTCATAGCCAGCGGCAGAATCGACTAGCATTTCCGCCACAGGCATAGGATATTCATCTTTGGGTGTAGCAGTATTCAAATCTCTGAAATCTATGCACACCCTTAATGTACCATTTTTCTTAATTACTGGCACAATGTTTGCAATCCATTCGACATACCTTGTAACGCGTATGAATTTGAATTTCAGAAGTCTTTCGACCTCCGTTTTGATCTTCGACAGTATTTCTGGAGCGAAGCGCCTTGGATTTTGCTTGATTGGCTTCTTCCCAGGTTTGATTGGCAACTGAAGTTCTACCAATCCTCTGTCGAGACCAGGCATTTCGTCATAATCCCATGCAAAACAGTCTTTGAACTCTTTCAGCAATTGGATTACTTCCAACCTAAGTTCTGGATCAATTTTGGCGCTGATGTAAGTTGGCCTTTTCTCTGATCCTTCGCCTAAGTTGATTTCTTCTAAAGGATCTTGCGCTAACATTTTAATGTTGTTCGCCAAGGGGTCCTTTTCGAAGCCCAAAGGCTCATCGTCATAGATGGCGTCGAGCCTCTGTTCCTGCATTTCTTCTTGCATGATATCAGGGGGTTTTGGATCGAAATCCTTTCCTGGACCTGCAGCAGATAACTGTTGATCATTGGCCTGTGTGGCCATGTACTTCACTTCGGCTTCGAGAGCCGTTATCATCTTAGTTTCGGCTACATAAGCCGAAATTCGCTTCAAAGATTGTGACTCAGTCATTATCACTGAATTCACTTCCCCAACCAGTTGGTTGGATATCAGTTAACCCACTGAAGTCAATGTGGGACAAGTCTTCTCTGTCCCATTGGAAACCATGCTCAGGATGCAGGTATAAGGAACAAAAAGTGTTTGGCGCTGGCGCCATGTCGAAGTCAGGTGTTGGACATGGCCCTATGTGAGCCAAGTTTTTGTCGAAATCTGCCAACCCCAGGTGATTCACTTCACCCAGGTAGTAGCTTTGATCTGCCTCTATGTTTTCGACCATCCCATCTGGACGCCATAGAAGCAGCCTCTGATGCATTGATGATGGCATAGCTCCAACACCATGAATCCATTCACGGCCCAACAAAAGATTGTAGTTAGGTTTGGCCGATATGACCATAAACATCGTTGGTCGAAGGAGAGATCCTACTTTGATATCTAGCTGGATCACTCCCATAGTGGTCCCTATGCCGCCCTCATAGTTCGACAGGACCATGTTGTGAGGCTTAATGTCCTCATCCCTTTTGCCAATTTTCCTTAGCATAGAGTGAGGAATAATGTTGATGGTTGCCCCACAATCCACCAATATTTTATTCACAGTAGTTTCTTCGAGTTTAGCCCTTATGAATAAAGGCTTGAGGTGATTTTTCATCGCCTCTGTAAGTGGCTCGAAGAACCCATTTTGTTCCTCAGTGGTGCCATTGTCCATGACAAAATAGCACACTGGCCTATGTTTGGCCATTTCTTGCTCCACTTCCCAGTCACTTGCTTCGACCTCCACTTGTCGGTTGAATTCTCTGGGCAGCACTGAGACTATATTCACCATTATGTCCAAAGTATCATCAGACTTAGAATCGTCTTCGTCTTCGACTTCACTTTGGTTAGGCCAAACTAGCCTGTTGGTTACTGGCTCTCTTTCTAGAGGTTTCCTTTGCTTCCTTTGAGGAACATTCGAACTGGTTTCTGCCTTTGGTTCGTTGGCAGCCTCCCTTTCCGCTTTTCGTCTCCTTTGGTATCTCCTCCATTGAGATCGAGACATGGGATTTTTACCTTTGTAGTTGCTTGACACTTGTGCAACCTTAGGTGCAGCAACCTGAGGCTCTTTCTTTTGAGTCAAAGAGGAACCTCTTGGCACGTCGAAAGAGTGCCATTTCTCCTCACTTGGCCTTTTTCGACCAGAGGTTTTGTACCAAGTATCGACTGGCACATTTATGGGAGGCCTAAAAGTCAATGGCCTCTTTTCTTGGTTTGAACCTCTTTGGGAGGCTCTTCTGGGGTCATGTCGAAGATCAACATTTTCCCTTCTCTTATTCGCTGCTCTTACACCTTGAATGTACTCAGCAGCTTTCTTGTCAAAGATCGAACTGCATCTTGGACACAGCATCACCTCTGATTTCTTTTTCTGGCATCTTTGTAAAAAATCTGCCAAATTTTCATTTTCCCGAGGGAAAGCAGTCTTATTAGCTTGTTCTTGCCTCATGGCCTCTTCTGATGCTTTTGGGTCAGAAAGTTCGACCATGTTGATATTCATTGTATCTTTGTTAGCAAGAGTTAACTGCTTCATTTGTATCTCCATATTCTCCGTCTGGCCTTGAACTGTGGCCAAGTGGGAACTGGGTTTTGGTCCAGTTTTTTGTGCTTCAGCGGTCTCCAACTTCGGGCTTTCGACCGCTTTCTGAACAGCTTCAATTGTCTTCCTGGATAAATTTCCAGAAAAACTGCCAAAGATTGGCATGTTGATGTGGTCCTTTGAGACTTCGACCATTGTAATTCCTGGCTTCTTCGACTGGCTCCTGGTTGCCTCTATCACGTTCACCTCAGAGGGCTCAGCATAGTGGGCTTCATCCTGCAATGGATTTGAGTCGACAGCCATGGGGGTTTTGTCAGCAAACTTCAACCTCCCTTCTTCGATAGCGTCTTGCACAAGGTTCCTGAAAAGAAAACATTGAGAAGTTTTATGGCCCAAAAAATTATGATATTTGCAAAAACCTCTCTTCTTTCTTTGATCAAGAGGAGGCACTTTTACCCCTGGGGGTACTATCATTTGGCCATCTTTAACTAGCAAGTCGAATATTTCATCACATTTTGTGATGTCAAAACTATAAGTCTTTTTGGGGAACCTATCGTTGGTCCTTTCTGGACCAATGGGATTTTTCCCACTTGAGGGGACTAACAGTTTACAAGAGTATGGTGGCCCTTGTTTCAGTTCTGCTAAATCGACTTCTCCTTCTTCGACAGCTAAAGTATCGTCGAAGGATTCCGGATCTTCGTCATCCATCTCAACGTACGCTATCCTTTCTCTCTTGTGAGTTTTCGTTGCCTTTGCTTTTTCAGCTTTGAGGCGTTCTACCTGTCGAACTCTATCGGCCAGTTGGGCCATGTCTCTCAGGTATTGGGTGTCTAGCTTTTTCCTAATGGAATAGTCTAAACCGCCTGCGGCTATTTCGACTAGCTCATGTTCTGGCACTTGTGTAAAACATCTCGCCTTAAGCAACCTAAACCTATTTAGATATTCGTCTATAGGTTCAGTGAAACGTCTCTTTACACTGGCCAATTCCTTCAGACTTATCTTGGTTTGCCCCATGTAGAATTGTTCATGGAACAATCTTTCCAACTGAGTCCAATGATGGATCGAATTGGGGGGGAGAGTTGTAAACCAAGTAAAAGCGTTCTTTGTTAAGGAACTTGGGAAGTACTTGATCCTTAGGTTTTCGTTATTTGAAATGTCACCTGCTTCGATCAAGTACCTCGCTACATGCTCGACAGTAGATTCTGTCGTGTCCCCAGAGAACTTAGTAAATTTGGGGACTTTGCATCTAGGAGGTAAGTCTGTCTGTAACACGTACTCTGACAATGGAGATGTAAAGTTGGGCCTTCGAAAGCCCATGTTCATCCCATTTTGAGTCATGATCCTTTCGATCATGGTTGCCAGATTATTTTCCAAACCCGTATTTTGGTATTGGATATGCTGGACTACTTCGTCAGCATTTTGGTTTCTGTTAATTAACCTTACCTCTGGGGTTATTACCCTAGGTTCCTCGACAGGTTGCTCCAATCGTGCCCTTAGGTTTTCTTCGACAGGCTGTTGAGCCTGGTTAATGGTGGTTTCTTCCTCTAAGAATATCCCCTGGTTTCCCCTTATTTGCGCCCTTTGGGGCTGTCGAATGGGTTGGGGTACTCCAAAGAAATCATCCAAACGCGTCATTTGCACTGACACTTGCTGATTCGATTGAGTGGTGTTTTGTATTAGAGGGTTTAGCACTATACTCAAAGTTTGTGCCAACATTTGCACCATATCATGGTTGCTTTCGTCCATTTGTTGCCTCAAGACTGCTGTCGAGGCATTTGTAAGGCCATGGGCTACTTGGGACGTTCCTCCTAAGAGTTGGGTCCTATTTCTATTCGCCATGCCTACTCCAGAACCTTGGAGTGGCGAAGAGACACTCACTAAAGGGTCTGAAAAAGTGGACGCAGCATTCGTCAGGCTAGCCACTTCAGAAGTTGGCATACCATAGAGTGGCATAAATCCTGGTGGCGCTAAAGGCCTTGTGCCTAAATTTCCCCTTGGTGGGGGAGTTCCCAAAGGCATCCTGGGGCCCGTGAACGAAAGTAACGGCCCCGTTGCTGTGACCGTTACTGCTGGTGTCGAACCAACAGTCGTCGCTTCACTTACGGTCGTACTAACCGTTGCTCCCACATTCGTTTGTGGGATTTCGTTATTGTTTAGCGGATTCGCCATCTCTTCCCTTCTTCTGGCAGTATTGTTATTGTTAGTGTATATTCTACCACTTCTCAATAACATACAACACTCCTCGAAAAGATGAGATTATTTTCAACAATCAACACACAGTCCCACCAGGTGTGCCAATTTGTTTACCTTGGTATTTGGTAAACAACCGCTGATCCTCCAAATGGTTACTTATTTGGTTACTCGCAGGATCGATCAGATTGATCCTAGGACATAGGTTGATTTTGAAGTTTTGATTAAATTGGATAAGGCTTTAAATGAAGAGGCTTTAAATAAAATAAAGAGGCTTTAAGTAAATTGCATGAAGAAAGGACTTGGTAAAATAAATAAGGCTTTAAATGAAAGGGTTCGACAGAAATGTAAAGAAGAAAGCAAGTAAATTTCTGGAAAAAGTAAATGACTTTGATTAATAAAGTTGGTGTTTCACACATACATTTCTCAACAATTCTTTCTCACACGCTGGGTACTCGAATCTATATGAGTGACTTTGTATAGAATTGTGAACACCCCCGAGAAACTACATGACTACTACTATTTATACTAAATCATCCCAAGTAACCGTCGGGCAGTTACACTGCTTCGAGATCATTCCACTTGGCACGTTCTCCACGTTCGACGCTCCAGATCTTCGCACGTTGCGCTTGGTAACCGCTGGAAACCGTTTTCCCTCCAAACGCTTGAATTTCAAACTGCTCCACTCTGAACCATCGAACATCTTCGTCGAGAAACATCTTCGACGAGAAACTCCTTCGACATCGAAGGCAACCAACTTCTCCCTTGGAAGAAATCTTTTAAGTACCTTGCCATCTTTCGACGGGCATTTCGACGGACCTAGCTAGTCGAAAACATCCTTCAGCTTTAATGGCTGACATTAATAAAACAAGGGTGTCGAATTTAGGAGCCAACAAGGAGTACGAGCAGATAATAGCAAGTGTAAGGTTAGAATGATGAATACCTGACCCTCTGGAAGCAGAGGGTATTTATAGCCCCCAGCGTTGGGCTAAGGTTCCTTCATTGGGCCGGGCAGGTTTGGCCCAATGGAGGAACTGCCAGGTTCTACGTGCGTAGTGGGGACCCGCACGTGGTCTCCTTCCTGGATGTTCTGCGTGAAGTGCGGTCGGACGGAGACGCGGTCTTTTCGGAGTATCGTTGGGGGAATAGTGGACTGAGTCTGCCCTAGCTGGGGTGCTCGAGGTAACGTCGAGCTGGGCCTCAGAATGTGGTGCTTGACCACAGCATGTCGAGCTGGAGGTGTACTGTCGAGCCAGCGACTACGCGTCGGGCACGGTCGTACTCTTTGGTCGGCGTGGCCCTTGTAAGTCCATTTGGACTGGGCCTTTGCAACGCTTTTGGGCCTGTCGGGCCCAGTCCAGAACAGGAGCCCCACAAGTCGTGGTTCCTTTGTGAGGAGCCATGGCTTGAACTCAGGTCGTTTCCTCATCGAGGTCTCGTGCCCGGGACAGAGGCGTAGGCCCTCGAGGGCCTCCTCGTGCCGTGCTCGGAGACATCTTCCGCGGTGGATGCCTGGAGGATCCTCACCGGGCGCGTCTGTCGAGCATACGAGGTATCTTTCGGGAACTGTGCCGCCACCCTATGGGGATAGGGTCATCATTGCGTTGGGAGCAGCGCGTCGAGGAGAGAGACTCCGTGGTTGCCCGAGGTGACGTTTGGTATTCCACGTCATCACTATAAATAGGAACCTTGGGCCCCATAACACGTTTCTATTCCCTGTGCTCTCTCTGCTGTTGCTCTTCCAGATTTTTTCCAGTCGCGATCTTCTGTCACAGATTCTTCTACTCCGTAGCCAAATCCTACTCTTTGATTCAAGTAAGTGGTCTATCTTCTTCATTTTCCTGTTAAAATGCATGATTTTTGGCGTTTGTAGATGTTTTAGGGACTGTGCGCGTGGGATTAGCCCGGTAAACTCATACTTAGCCCGACATATTCATGCCTAGGACCGGCAAACGCATGTTTGTGGTCGGCGTATTCATAGTTTTAGGTGATAAACCTCAGCGCTGCCCGGGGTCTTCATGATCCAGGGCGCCTGATTCATGATCGCGCCCGGTATGTTCATGGTATTGGCCGTGGGTCTCATGGTGTGGCTCGCCATGTTCATACCTTGGGTCGACATGTTGGAGAGTGACCGCGTAGTTGGTTTGAGGAAGAGCACATCGAGTTTCAGGATGTCGGGGAGGCAACCATTCGTGGAAACGGACTATGTGGTCGTGAATGGGACGACGTGATTTGTCGAGCGTATGGCTTCGTGCCCAATTGACTGGTTTCCCGTGCCCTGCAGGTAACCATGGCGGACGAGCCGAGCTCCTCCGGGCGCCACGATCCTGAAGAACAAAGCGCCGATGAGTCGGTCAACCTGATTGATACTGTGACCGACCCTTTGCTGGATTGGGTGGGCGTCGAGCCCCGAGGGATCGCGTCGATCTACAGCCGGGGCGACCGAAATCCATATGCTGTCATCAAAGCGGGCCAGGGCCAGCCCGACTTCCAAAAGAACTTCGTAGTCATGCGCCCGTCCTCCCGTTCAAGGATCTGCTCGGTTTATCCGGAATATAGCTTCGCGATGTACGAGATCGCGTTCAAAGATCTAGGGCTGCAGCTGCCCTTCACTGATTTCCAGGTCGGGGTCTTCACTCACCTGGAGTTGGCCCCGTCCCAGCTACATCCAAACTCACTCGCCTTCATCCGGGCGTTTGAGCTGACGTGTCGCTATCTGAGGATCGGGGCGACCATACCGCTCTTCTTCCGGATTTTTCATCTGCAGCGCCAGTCTCGAGGCGGGAAACATAGCTGGGTCTCCTTGAAGCAGTCGAGGAGACTCTTCAAAATGTATATGGACTCCGTAAGGGGTTTCAAAGACAAGTGGTACGTTGTGCGGCCAGTTACCACCTCGGCCTTAGGGGTCCATGTACGAGGAGGAGGAGCCCCTAAGCGATGATGACGGGGAGGCGGTTTTGGGCGACGATGGGAGTCCTGTGATGGCCCGTACGGCTAAGTTCCCCGTGCACTGGATATTCAGGCACTATGAGCATGGGACCGGTTACTACCACACTGCTGCCGGGGACATGTGCTCGGAAGACGAGGAGGCATACGCCACACTTTGCCGGTTTGTCGATAGCTTCCACCCTGCTCGGTGGGCTACGAGGGAAGGGGACGATATCCTGGACGCAGATGGTTACCCAACGTTTGAGTCCCGGCCGATTGATACCAAGGCGCTCGTGGAGTGCCAGACGTACAGGTAGGCTGCCCGTCTGTTAGGTTGTTTGTTGCTCGAATATCTTTGCTCGTCATTTGTTTATGAGCTTGCTTCGATACTGACCCATTTTTTATTTTGTGCAGGTTCGATGGCTGGTCGACATGAAAGGCTTTTGAAATTGTCTTGCGACCAGAAGCGAGGCAGGAGGGTCGTGAAGGCCCCACAGGCGATGAGGATGGGCCCACCACACAGTCCAAGTGCTCCTCATCCGGTGAGGGTGGACTCGCCGTCAAGCTCGGGGGCCGCGTCGGATGGGACCCCAGAAGTTGAAGAGGTCGACCCTAGTGCCGTCCTGATGCAAAGGAAGAGGACCCGTGTGGAAAGTGGTCCGACTGTTGGCGAGGACGCCAGTGCCGTTAAGTCTTTCGCGTTCCCCCCTTGCTTCAAAGAGGAGGGCTTCTTCGAGAGATTCCCTCTGACAGTGATTGCCGACGAGGCTGAAGCTATCAAAAGGATGAGCAAAGGGGATCAGAAGATGTATCTGGCCGCCAGCATGGACGGGTTGGTGAAAATGGCCGAGATGGCCTTGGTGCTATCCTAGGAAGGAGGGGATCCTGCCCGTATCGAAGAACTCGAGCAGGAGAAGGCGGCCCTTACCTCGAGCTCGCGGAAGTTGAAGACCGCTCTGGAACGCTCCGAGGAGATGTTCCGCGAGCAGACAGCGATGCTGGATGCTGAGAGGGAGATGTTGACCCTGGAGAAGGAAAAGTCGGGGAAGTTGGCCGAGGAGGGGGAGCTTCTCCGGGAAGACAGGGATCGTCTGGGGGCCGAAGTCGGGCGCTTGGCCCAACAGATCGAGGAAATGAACGCTTCCACGCAACCTGCCGAGGACGAGCCGGAGGACATAGCGGCTTTGAAGATTCGGTTGGAGCTGGTCGCCCATATCCGGCTCCTCGAGGCAGATTGCGTCGGTGCCCTGGAGGATGGGTTCAACTCCGCAGTCGGTCAGCTCTCCTTGTTAAACCCTGGTCTGGTCACTGAGGGTATCGGCCATACACATCAGATCGTGGATGGCGTGATCGTTCCTCCGCCCGACTCTCCCGTCGTCGACAATGATGGTTCTGGGGAAACCTGACTAGGATAGCGGGCCTGCGTGCCTTTGACATTTTGTATTCTTTGGGCCTGCGTGCCCGTCTGTTGTACGTTATGAACATCGCCGGCCTTCTTGGTCGGTTTATCATTGTTTTGTCGCCTTCGGGCATTTTTATCTGAATGCTGTTTTACATTTCGAATGTTTTGCCCTTGCTTGAAATCTTATATATTTGCATAAAATTTTAGCCTAAGTCATGGGCCCGAGGAGTGCCCGTAAGTGGCTTTGATTTGGCGAGTGAGTCTTCCCACCTTCCATTAGTATGCGTGTTCGGCCCTCTTTCGCTGGCCAGAGTCACCTAAGTGTTGTGCTCGAGGGGAGAGACTTCCCTTTGACCCTTTTAGATGGCCCGTCATTCTTGACGCCATGTCGGGCATTTGGAGCGAAGTTGCTCAGTCGGGCGTGAAGCCCGGTAGGGACTATTCGCCCTTGGCGTGAACTGCCCATCGCGAGCTGGGTGTTCTGCCTTATGGGTACAACGACGGTGGTGCTCGGTATAGCTGTCCACGTCGGGCACTATCGATCGTCATCGTTTGCCGCGCGATGCTGTGCGATTTGGCCGTATGTCGGGCTTGTACCTTAGCCTTTATACGAAGTTGGACGTTTTTCCTCGTTGACCGAGCGCGGGTGCCGTTGGTCGAGGGTCCCAGGTGTTGGTAGTTTCTAACTGTAGTACTGCTTTAGCTTAGCAGCGTTCCAGGGTCGTGGTAATGGCTCTCCGTCTAGTTGCTCGAGGTAGTACGCCCCGATACCCGTGGTGCCGTGGACGCGATAAGGTCCTTCCCAGTTCGCGGCCAGCTTCCCTTCGCGGGAATCTTTCTGGTTCCTGCGTAATACCAGGCTGCCGATTTCGAACTCACGCTTGATGACCTTGTCGTTGTGGCGTAGAGCCACTCGTTGTTTTAGGGTGGCTTCGCGCAGGGCTGCACCCGATCGGATTTCCTCGACTAGGTCGAGTTCATCCCTTAGTGCTTCGTCGTTCATTTCTTCATCGAGGGGGTCCTCCGTTCGTCGGGATGGTTCCATGATTTCGACCGGGATGACAGCCTCGGTGCCGTATGTCAGTCGAAATGGCGTCTCACCCGTCGTTGAGTGGGGTGTGGTGCGGTATGCCCACAAGACGCTGTGGAGCTCCTCGACCCATCCTCTTTTGGCTTCGCCGAGCCGACGTTTGAGCCCTCGGAGGATGACTCTGTTCGCGGCTTCGGCTTGCCCGTTGGTCTGAGGGTGCTCGACTGACGTGAAATGTTGTTTTGTCCCAAGTTTGGTGACGAAGTCCCGGAACCCGTGGTCGGTGAACTGGGTACCGTTGTCGGTCACCAGGGCCTGCGGAATTCCGAACCTGGCGAGGACGTTTCTTTTGTAGAAACAGAGGATATTGTGCGAGGTGATTTTTGCGAGTGCCTCGGCCTCGATCCACTTCGTGAAGTAATCCACGACGACGATGAGAAATTTGTTCTGGTAGGTTCCTTGCACGAAGGGCCCGAGGATGTCCATGCCCCACCAGGCGAACGACCATGGGGACGACAATGTGTTCAGCTCGTGCGGGGGGGCGAGGTGCATATCCCCGTGCTTCTAGCACTTATCACATTTTTTCACGTGTTCCTTGGCGTCCTGTTGCATCGTCGGCCAGTAGTATCCTGCTCGAAGGGCTTTCCGTGCCAAGGATTTACCGCCCATGTGCTGGGCGTTGATCCCTTCGTGTATCTCCCGCAGTACGTCGGGGATGGCGGACTCGTCGATGCATTTCAGGAGGGGAATGGAGAATCCTCTTCGGTACAGTTTCTGCTCGAGAACCACATAGGAACATGCTTGTCGCTTGATTATGGCAGCTTCGGCCTGGTTCGACGGGAGTTCTCCTTTTGTCAGGAAATTATAAACCGGGGTCATCCAGGACGTGGCATCCCCGATGGCATGGATCTCGACCGTAGTCGAGGGTTGTTCGATACTTGGACGTGCCAGAGATTCCTGGATGACGGATTTATTCCCGCCCTTCTTTCGTGTGCTCGCAAGTTTGGACAATATATCCGCCCTCGTGTTTTGCTCGCGGGGAACATGAGAAATTTCTGCACGTACGAACTTTGTCATGTGTTTTTTGACTAAGTTCAAATACTCGATGAGGTTGTCGTTTTTGGCCTGGTAGCTTCCCTGTACTTGAGAGGCGACGAGCTGGGAGTCGGTGTAAATTTGAACCTCGCGGGCTCCCAGGTCCTCGGCTAGTCTCAGTCCTGCGAGCAGGGCTTCGTATTCTGCCTGGTTATTTGACGTCGGGAAGGAGAGAACTAAGGAGTGCTCGATTACTACGCCTTCTTCGTTTTCCAGGAGGATCCCTGCGCCGCTACCGGACGAGCTGGACGCTCCGTCGACGAAGATGGTCCACTTGTGTTCCTTCCCTGGGGGAAGGTCGTGAGTGGTCATCTCCGCGACAAAGTCGGCCAAGGCCTGTGCTTTCAGGGCTTTCCTGCTTTCGTACTGAATGTCGAATTCGGAGAGTTCCAAGGACCACTTCAGCATCCTGCCCTCCATATCTGGCCGACCCAGGAGTTGCCTCACCGGCTGATCGGTTCGCACGATAATGGTGTGGGCTAGAAAGTAGTGTCTGAGCCTCCTCGCAGCGTTAACGAGGGCCAGAGCGACCTTTTCTATCTGCTGATATCTACTTTCGGGCCCTTGTAAGGCTTTGCTCGTGAAGTAGACAGGTTTCTTCCCGTCGGGGGTCTCGCGGACAAGGGATGCGCTGATGGCTTCGTTCGAAACGGCCAAGTACAAGTACAGCGGTTCCCTGTCGTCTGGTCGAGACAGCACGGGCGGCTGAGACAGGCTCTGCTTCAGATGGTGAAGTGCGTGCTCGCATTCCTCCTTCCATTCGAAGGCTGCTTCCTTTCGAAGGAGTTTGAAGAAGGGGAGGGCGTGCTGAGCGGACTTCGCGACGAAGCGGGATAGTGACGTCAGCATGCCGTTCATGATTTGTATCGATTTCTTCGACGTCGATGTTGGGAGATCGGAGAATGCCCGACATTTGTCGGGGTTGGCTTCAATCCCTCGTTTTGTTAGATAGAATCCAAGGAATTTTCCTGCCTTAACCCCGAACGTGCACTTCTCGGGGTTGAACCTCATTTTGCACTGTCTTGCTTGGGCGAAGACTGTCTTGAGATGAGCTGCATGATCGGTGTCTGCTCGGGATTTGACGATCATGTCGTCCATATATACCTCGAGCATGTCGCCAATCTGTTTGTTGAAAACTCTGTTCATCATACGTTGGTAAGTTGCTCCGGCATTTTTCAGTCCGAAGGGCATTACGTTGTAGTAATAGTTTCCCGAGCTGGTCATGAATGCCGTGCAGTGTTTGTCGCCCAGAGCCATTGGGATTTGGTTATATCCCGAGTAGGCGTCCATGAACGACAAAGTCTTGTAGCCGGCCTAGTTGTCGACCAGCATGTCTATGTTAGGTAAAGGAAAAGCATCCTTCGGGCAAGCCCGGTTGAGATCGGTATAGTCAACACACATTCTCCATTTTCCATTATTCTTTTTCACAAGTACAACATTTGACAGCCAGGTGGAATACCGGGCTTCAGAAATAAAATTAGCCTCTAGGAGGTCTTTTACAGCTTTTTCAGCAGCCTCCGTTTTTTCTGGAGACTGCCTACGCCTACGTTGTACTACGGCCTTGGCGGCTGGATCAATGGCGAGGTGGTGACAGGCGACCTCAGGGTCGAGTCCGGGCATCTCTGCAGCGCTCCAGGCGAAGAGATCAGCATTCTCGCGCAGACAGGCCTTGATTTGCTTCCTGGCCAAGTCGGGGAGGTCTTTACCAATCTTCACTCCCTTGGTCGGGTTTGTGCCGAGGGGAACGAGTTCAAAATCCCCGTCCGGAATAGGTCGGAGTGGGATTTGCTCGCTGCTGGATGGCTCGTCCTGGTCGAAGCGAGCGTCGAGGGCTATGGAGTCGACCTTTGGTGGGGCCTTCTGGACTTCTTCCTCGGGGGATGCTTTCCTGTCGGGCTCCTGTTTTGTCCTTTTGGCGGGTCTGGTCCCTACGTCGACGGTATCTCGTCCCTTAGAAGCAGCATTGAAGCACCTACGGGCAGCGGCTAGGTCTCCTTGGATGGTGGCTACCCGTGCCCTTTTGGTGTAGAACTTCATCTTCAGATGGACGGTCGAGGGCACCGCCGTCAGCTCCGCCAGAGTCGGTCTCCCCAAGATGCAATTGTATAGAGACGGGCAGTCAATGAAGAGGAAGCGGACCTTAACCTGTCTCGTAGTCGTTCCTTCGCCGAACGTAACCAGGAGCTCGACATAACCCCAAGGTTTGGAAGTCGAGCCGTTGAAGCCTTGTAGATCCGAACCCACATACGGAGAGAGATGTGAGTCGTCCAGTTGTAAGGTCCGGAACAGTTGGCTGTACATCACGTCGACGGAACTCCCTTCGTCGACCAGGATGCGATGCACGTCAAAATTGGCCATTTTTGCCCTTATTAGTAAGGGGATGACCGCGTTCGGGGCTCCGCCGGGGAGTTCTTCCAGGTAGAAGGTGATGGGCTCTGACCTGCCCTTCACCCTTTCGAACGTTACAGTTTGTGGAGGAGCTATGTCGACCAGCTCGTCCAACTTCCTCTTAGCTGAATTGATGGTGAGGTCGTTGAACCCGCCCCCGTTGATGACCATGGTGGAGGGGAAGTATTCCCACCTGCTGTGTGTTGTCAGGGGCTCCTGCAGGAGCTCGGGAATGTCGAAATCCTCGGGCCTGGTTACCGAGAAGGCGGTCTGGATAGGCACCGACTCGTCTGATGGCCGGGCGTCTTCTTCGGGCTCCTTGGTTTCATGGGCGTCACGACGGGGAGCGTCGTTTCGCCTGTACTGTGCAAGCCTCCCTCCCTTGATGAGGGTTTCAATGGCGTCCTTGAGGTGGACGCAGTCCTCTGTCAAATGACCATGACTCCTATGGTATTGACAGTATTTATTTTTATCTGCCCCTGGCTTGGCGGGAGCAGGTCGGGGACGCTTGACGCCACCATCTCTGAAATCTGTATTGGCACACTCCGCCAAAATACGCTCACGGGAAGCTGTGAGCGGAGTGTACTCGGTGAAACGGCCCGATGGGCCCCTTTGTTCCCGGGCTTCCCGGGGTCGATCTTCTTTCCTTTTCTCCCCAGTGCGTCGGGGGGGAGCCTCTTGTCGTGAGCTGCTGCTGTTGTTGGGACCTCGAGCCCTGGATTCCCGGGCCCTGTTGGCAGCTTCCCTCTCCTCGTAGTCCATGTATGCTCGGGCCTTGTCGAGGAGGGCATCAAAAGTCGGGGGTGGCTCAATACCCACAGCTTTTCTGAATTCTGTGCCGGGGAGGAGACCCCTCTCCAGCAAGTATCTTTTCATGTGGTCCGCGCAGGGGACCTGTATTGCTTCTCGGTTGAAGCGGTTGATGAACTCCCTCAAGGTTTCATCCTGTCTTTGGATGATGGCCTCGAGGGCTGCCTCGGTCTTTGGATGGCGCCGAGAAGCTGTGAAGGAACTGATGAACTGGTTCTTCAGGTTCCGCCACGATGTGATTGAGCCCGGGGCGAGTCCTTTATACCAGTCCATGGCCGCCTTCCTGAGAGTCATGGGGAAAAGACGGCACTTGATGGCCCCCCCGACATTATGATAGTGGAGCATGGCTTCGAACCCGTCAATGTGGTCGACCGGGTCCGCTACTCCGTCATACTCCTTCAGATGCGGGGGCTTCTCCATGCCCGGGGGGATGGGTGCATCCATGATGGCCTGCGACAGGGGACCGCAGGGGTCGTCCTCGTCGCTCCTCTCCGGAGAAAGAGAAGGGGACCTGTAGTTATGTCTGGCACGGTGATCGTGCTGAGTTTCCCTCGAGCGTGATGCTCGGTGGTTGAAGGTCACACGCCCGTCCCCGGCGTGCCTCTTGTCGTGCCTTGTCGGGTCGCGACTGGGTTCTCCGGCAGGGATGGCGGGCTGTCTCTCATAGTAGGGCCGCCTCTGCTTTGGCCGGGGAGAGGGGCTCCTGGAGTTCTCCCTGTAGTGTCTCCGCGGGGGAGAAGGGTGTCGAACATCTGTGACCCGAGGAGGTGGAGAATGTGGCCTCCGATGCCTCCTCGGGGGTCGTTGATCATCTTCAAGTGCCCTTAATCTTTCTCCTTGGGCGAAGATGAGATAATTTGTCTGATTAATGGCCGCGAACAGTGCCTGAGTCGTGGCATCTGCCCCGGCGGGAACTGGGACTTCATGGAACCGGGCAGCTCTGTAATGAGCGAGAGCTACCGGGTCGTCTTCGAGTGCTGGAGGGGTTGAAGAGGATGATGCAGTAGCCCTGTCCCTGTAGGAGGAAGTTCCAGGGGCGGTTGTCACATGAATGGTACTGTGGCCGGGATCACCGGGGTTGTCGAGGTGTCCATTCTTGTCCGCGGTGCCGTTATTAGTGTCGACGACACGGACGTGCTGCTCGTCACGAGCTGGATCAGCCATGACAGGTAGTTGAATTGAGCTTTGGTCTTTAGAGTTGTTCGTTAGACGGGGAAGCTAGTTTCCCACAGACGGCGCCACTGATCTGACCTGATCAGAAATGGACCGTCACGGCTGGCTCCGAGCAGAAAGCTTTTTGAACGAAGTGGGGGGGGGGTACCTGCAAGGCACTCCGATGCTGAAGTAAGTAGGAGTACGAGCAGATAATAGCAAGTGTAAGGTTAGAATGATGAATACCTGACCCTCTGGAAGCAGAGGGTATTTATAGCCCCCGGCGCTGGGCCAAGGTTCCTTCATTAGGCCGGGCAGGTTTGTCCCAATGGAGGAACTGCCAGGTTCTACGTGCGTAGTGGGGACCCGCACGTGGTCCCCTTCCTGGATGTTCTGCGTGAAGTGCGGTCGGACGGAGACGCGGTCTTTTCGGAGTATCGTTGGGGGAATAGTGGACTGAATCTGCCCTAGCTGGGGTGCTCGAGGTAACGTCGAGCTGGGCCTCAGAATGTGGTGCTGGACCACAGCATGTCGAGCTGGAGGTGTACTGTCGAGCCAGCGACTACGCGTCGGGCACGGTCGTACTCTTTGGTCGGCGTGGCCCTTGTAAGTCCATTTGGACTGGGCCTTTGCAACGCTTTTGGGCCTATCGGGCCCAGTCCAGAACAATAATATTAAACAAAAAATAGATAAATATTAATATAATTTTCTGTAAAACAATCAATTTAAAAAGTGAATTAAAACTTTAAAATAAATATAATATAAAGAATTTCAATACTATGAATTTATTATGATAATATAACTTTTTTTATTAAATTGATTTATACCATATCAATATTACTTATATTTAAATTAATAATAAACTCAATCACATCTTATTAACAAAATATATAATATTTTTTTATTATAAATACAATCTTAATTAACAAAAAGAAGAAGAAAATTACAATAGTAGAAGGATGACTCGTATTACCGTATATTAAAAAATAAAAGAAAAAATAAAATAAATGACAAAAATAAAAGAAAACAAATAAAACTTTAAAAGATTAATTATTAAAAAAAACTAAATCATGAAAATTAAAAGGAGTTACAAAAATATGTGATTATGTAATTCATAAATCCTTGAATTACTTAAAAGAAAAGGAGTTACAAAATATCAATAAACCTTTAAAATAAATTTCTTTCTATTCTGTAACTACTATTCTTTAATTATATTCATCCACTCATTTATTGTAGGTAATATAGATTAATTAATAATTTAAATTATTATTATTATTTTATTATTTATTATTGTTCTATTCATAATCATAAATCTTTAAATTACTTTTTTTTGCTATTTTGTATATCATATTCTTTAATTATATTCATTCACTCCTTTATTGTATTAATATAGATTTTAACTAATAATTTAAATTATTATTATTATTAATTTATCATTTATTATTGTTCTATTCATAATCACTCTATATATGAATATGTGATATTGAGTTATCATCATTGTCTACAAACAATTTTTATCATAATTAATTATTAAATTAATTTTTATATTTGTAATTTATATTTATTAGTTAAAAAAATTAAGTAATACAAAATTTATATAAAAATATGTATAAATTAGTACATAATTTTATTCTTATTTGATTTCTTTCATTTGCAATTTTTGCTGAGTAGTAATTATTAATGTATTTATTTACTTTTTAATTTTTTTTATATTATCATAATTATATAATTATAGTGTATTAGTTATAATTTTAATAATTGTTAAAATAAAATCTACTAAACATTTTTTATTTTTTGAATTAAAATTAAAAGAATGAAGAGTTTTATGAGTTTATTTTTTAAATTTATAATTGGAATTGAAATAAGAGTATTAATAGTATTATCATCATTATTATATATCATATAATTTAGATATTATATTAATTTTAAGATATTATAGTTATATCAATTTTATTAAAAAATTTAATTTGAAAAAATAATAAAATAATTTTTGTATTTGTAATTTGTATTTATTATTTAGAAAAACTAAGTAATTCAAAATTTATATAAAAAATTATAATTTTAATATTAAATAGAATAATTAAAAAATAATTAAAAGAGAATTAGAATTATAAGATATAATAGTGTGAATTGAATATAATAGTGTTAATTTAAAAAAAAATTATATTATTGTTATTATTTTTTTTATTATTTGATAATTAAAAATTTTTAGTATAAATCTAAATAAGTTATGACGACGATCCTAGTCGCATGTCATTTTGAGAATAATTTTCGCGATATTTTATTTGATAGCAATTTTAAATACAATTTCAAATTATAATTTTAATATTAAATAGAATAATTAAAAAAAATTAAAAGAGAATTACAATTATAAGATATAATAATATTAATTGAATATAATAGTGTTTATTAAAGAAATTATATTATTATTATTATTTGATAATTAAATATATTTTTATAAAAAAATGAGAATTAGAATAATAAGATATAATAGTTTTAATTAAATATATTATTATTATTATTATTATTATTATTATTGTTATTATTATTATTATTATTTATAATTATAATAGTTGATTATTATATTATTATTATTATTATTATTATTATTATTATTATTATTATTATTATTATTTTAATGTTATTATTAATTAAATATTATATTATTATTATTAATAGTGGTGATTTAATATTATTATTATATTATTATTAATTTAATTACTATTATTATATATTTTAATATAGAGTTTGTATAATTAAGATTTATATTTAAAATTGTTATCAAATAACATAACGAAGATTGTTACGAGACGTACCGTCATAACTTTTTTTTAATTTATATTAAATAGATATGCTCTTAGATTAGTCGGTGTAAAACCGAATACCAAGATTTCTATAAAAAAAACAAAAAGGAAAACAAAATAATATACTCTTCATTTTTTTTATTATTAATCAACCTCTTCTAATTTATTAATTACTATGCCGCCGGACTTTCATTTTTTTTTGGATAAACTACTATATCCCTACCAACAAAAGGTTGTCAAGCTTTAAATCTCAAATTGATAAGTTTTGTTATTTAAACAAGGTAAATTCTTTATTCAATCATTAGGTCAAGTCACTTTTTAATATTAATTCATTTTAAAATAAATTAAAATTTTAAATTTAAAAATATATTAAAATTTTAAATGAATTTTGTCTAATAGTACCGGTACTTAATCAAATTTTATGGGTAACGAAATGTTTACCTTTAAACAAACCATTTTCCAACTACAAATGAACACAAGGTAAATAGATTCTCCCAATTTAAATAATGACAACATGCATACTGTTCTGGATTTAACTTGCTCTTGGCATAATATTGTTATAGATCAGTTGATCGAATCTGCTCTCGATCGTGTTGAGTAATAGCCTTCATTCTTTTTTAGAGGACACCGCCTCGCCACACGAGGATAAACAAAGGAGATGCAAGGAGGAGCATCGCCGGTCAAAAGGACCTCAAAGAATATCCTCCAGGCTTCTCCTCGAGCAAGGCTGATCCTCCCCTGGCGGCCTCATGACTAGTGAGGATCCTGTGCGACGGGCAGAAATACTCCACGAGCATCCTCCTCGTAGGGTTGACTACCAACGCCTCTGAATATCACGGAGTCACTTGATCCCGAAAAGACCGCATTCATATCCTTCTGGTCATACAGAGGAATACATTCAGGTAAGGGACCACGTGCTGGTCCCCACTACTCACGTAGAACTTGACAGTCTCCATTTTGGGTTTGTTTGCCCACCCAATGATGGGACTTTGCCCGAGCATTGGGGGCTATAAATACCCTCTCACTTGAGAGGGTCAGGTATTTATCACTTCTTACTCACTCTTACTTGCTTGCATCATTCCGAATCTCACTTTAGCATCGGAGTATCTTGCAGGTACCCCCCCCCTCCGTCTCACTTTCAACTTTTGCTCAACGTAAGCTGTGACGGTCCATTCTGGTCAGGTACGATAAGTGGCGCCGTCTGTGGGAAATAAGCTTCCCCGTCTTTTACTTACTTAAGACAAAAGCTACTCCAAACTCTTGATTGTCATGGCTGACCCAGCTGCAGAAAACAACCTAAATGTCCATCCCGTCGGCTTCAACAACAGCGTTGGCAACGACAACACCGACAACAACAACGCTGGCAACACTATCGACAACGCTGGCAATAATCACGCCGACCATAATATAAACATGCCCGACACTTCAAATAACTACAGAGACGGAATGACCGCCTCCTCGTCGTCCCTGTCTCGACGTCCCAGAGATGATCAACATCCTCCCCAAAACTATTAGCCAAACACGTTCCAGGAGGTCCCCGTCCCTGCGGGCGCCGATGCCACGACCAGAGATATGTTCGTGGATATTAATCAAACCGATTACTAGATCTTCTCACAAGGTGATAGATTAAGGGTGCTTGAAGATTCTGGAAGAGCCCCCATAAGACACAGGAGACCTGACTCTCCTCCTCCCCGTCAGAAAGAGGAATATCCCCGATCTCCCCCGCGGAGACACAGACGGGATGCCTCATGAATCCCCTCTCCCCGACGAACTGGGCGTCGCCTCACGTTGGAGAGGAATCAGCCCATTGATACAGGGAGAAGTGATCACGCCCCCCCCCCCCCCCCCCCCCCCCCCCCCCCCGCGCCAAGAACGAATACCCTCTGGAAACAGAAACAGGGGAAATGAAGAACCACGACCCCCACCGAGGGATCCTCCTAGCAACCAGGGCCGCCATCACGACCGCCATTACAACAGGTCACCTTCTCGATCTCCAGACATAAGCAACGAAGATGACCCATGTGGTACCTTATCCCAGGCAATTATGGAGGCACCCATTTTCTCGGGGATGGAGCAATCTCCCCAACTGAAGGAATACGACGATATTGCAGATCCAGTCGACCATATCTACGGGTTCGAGGAAATGCTACATTATCATAACATCGGGGGACCGATCAAATTCTGGTTGTTCCCCACGACCTTGAGAAAGACTGCGATGGAATGGTACAAGAACCTCGCCCCGGGGTCAACCACCTCCTGGAGAAACTTAAAAAACTAGTTCATCAGCTCATTCACAACCTCTCGTCGACATTCAAAAACTGAGGATGACCTTGAGGCTATCATCCGAAGAAGCGATGAAACTCTCAGGGAGTTTATTGATCGGTTCAACCGCAAGGCCATTCAGGTCCCCTGGACCAATCACATGAAGAGATACTTACTCAAAAGAGGAATCCTCCCGGGCACGAAGTTCAGGAAGGCCGTTGGCATCGAACCACCCCTGACATTTGATTCTCTCCTCGAAAATGCTAGGGCCTAGATGGACTACGAGGAGAGGGAAGCGGCCAACAAAGCCCGTGAACCAAGGAACTGCGGACCAAGCAACGTCCTGCAACACCAGGATACAACCCCTCCTCGACGAACGTGCGAGAATAGGAGGGATGATAAACCATGCGATGCCCGCGAGCACAGGGGGCCCACATGCTGATTCACCGAGTACACTCCACTAACAGCTTCCCTTGAGCGCATCTTGGCGGAGTTTGCTAATACCGACTTCAAGGATGGCGGCGTCAAACGTCCTCGCTCTACCCCGACAAAGCCTGGGGCTGACATGAGAAAATACTGTCAATACCACCGTAGCCATGGGCATCTGACTAAAGACTGCGTCCATCTCAAAGAAACCATTGAAACCCTCATCAAGGGTGGCAGGCTCGGGCAATATCGCCGCAATGACGCCCATTGCCAGGATACCCGCGAAACAAGAGAGGTCAAGGAAGAAACTCGACCATCGGATGAAATGGCCCCTATCCAAATAGCCTTCTCGGTTACAAGGTCGGGGGACTTCTATGTCCCCAACAAACACGAAGAAGAACCTCTGTCCATGCACAGTAGGTGGGAAATATTTCCCTTTGTCATGGTCATAACTGGTGGAGGGTTCAATGGCAGATTAGAGCCGATCACGTTCTACCTCGAATATTTGTCCGGAGGGACCCCTAATTCAAGCATCCCTCTTCTGGTTAGGGCAAGGATGGCTAATTTCGATATTCATCACATCTTGGTCGACGAAGGGAGTTTCGTCGATGTTATGTATAACCATCTCTTCCGAACCCTACAGCTCGACGACACCCACCTTTCACCATACGTGGGGTCTAACCTGCAGGGCTTCAATGGCTCGACCTCCAAACCATGGGGGTATATGGAGCTCCTCGTCACCTTTGGGGAGGAAACCGCCGCCCGACAGGTCAAAGTGCGATTTTTAGTCATCGACTGCCCGTCTCTGTACAACTGCATCCTAGGGAGACCAACACTGTCCAAATTTACCGTTGTCCCCTCCATCGTCTATCTAAAGATAAAATTCTACACGATGAGGGGACGCATCGCGACCATCCACAACAACATCTCAGCTTCCCGAAGATGTTTCAACGCAACTTCAAAGGGACAAAGCATGGTCGACACTGGGGCACGACTTGCTAAGAGAGCTGCTGCTCGACCTAAGCCACTGTCCGTCAAGATAGAATAACAAAGATCTCCACCTAAGGTCAACTTTATATTGCTGGACACTCGCTTCGACAAGGATGAAGCATCCGACGGTAAATAGGAACTCCTCCGACCAATCCCAGATGGAGACTTCAAGTTCATCCCCCTCTGTGAAGACCCTCACAAAGGCGTGAAGATCGACACCGGACTCCCTGACCTGGAGAGGAAGAAGATCAAAGCTTGCATGAGGGAGAATGCGGACCTATTCGCATGGAGCATCGCGGAGATGCCCGGACTCGACCCCGAGGTCGTCTGTCACCACTTGGCCATTGATCCAGCCGTTAGGGTAATAGTACAACATAGATGTATGCAGTCTCCCGAGAAAGCGGAGGCTGCTGAAAATGTTGTAAAAGACCTCATAGAGGCTAATTTTATTTCTGAGGCCCGATATTTAACCTGGCTCTCAAATGTTGTACTTGTTAAGAAAAATAATGCAAATGGAGAATGTGTGTTGACTATACCGATCTTAACCGAGCATGTCCTAAAGACGCTTTTCCTTTGCCTAATATTGACATGCTGGTCGAAAATTCGGCCGACTATAAATTTTTATCATTTATGGATTCCTACTCGGGCTATAATCAAATCCCAATGGTGATGAGCAACAAATATTGCACTACATTCATGACCAGCTCGAGCAATTACTACTACAACGTAACGCCCTTCGGCCTGAAAAACACAGGGACAACGTACCAGCGGATGATGAATAAAGTCTTTCGTGATGAGATCAGTGATATGCTCGAGGTATACATGGATGACATGATCGTCAAATCTCGAACAGACACCGACCATGCTACCCACCTTAAAAGGGTCTTTGCCTAAGCGAGGCAATGCAGGATGAGATTCAACCCTGAGAAATGCACCTTTGGGGTGAATGCGATCAAGTTCCTTGGTTTTTATGTAACAGAACGAGGAATGGAAGCCAATGCTGACAAATGTTGGGCATTCTCTGAGCTCCCCACACCTAGCTCGAAGAAATCATAATAAGTCCTGAATGGTATGCTCACCTCGCTCTCCCGCTTCGTGGCAAAGTCCATGCAACACGCTCTTCTATTTTTCAAACTTTTGCGTAAAGAGGAATCCTTCGAATGGATCGAGGAATGCGAGCAAGCCCTCCTCCATATTAAGCAAAGCCTTTCGCAGTTTCCTGTGTTGTGGCGGCCTGAGAACAGGGAAACCCTGTTCCTTTACCTGGCCGTCTCCATCGAGGCTGTAATATGGTGGCAAAACCGACTGTTATACTGGTTTTGCGTTTGTGTTTGCAAATGTTGCGATAAGCAAGAGTCTCCATCGACTTTTCTTTTATCCAACAAAGGAAAGGGTGAAAAGAACAAAAAAATACCTTTCGAGAGTTTTCTGAGTAAGGGGGGATATATTATGGAAAGGGGAGGTGTTAGCACCCTTTCCATCCATAGTTATCTACGGGCTCTTAGATGCTTAGCTCATTTTGAAATAACTTGTGTTTTGTGTGTTTTTAAAAAAGTATTTTTGAAATTTCAATAGTAAGGCCATTTGTTTTATGATAACTCTTGTATCAGTCCTCAAGAGTATTGATAAAGCGTTTTGAAAATGTTTTTGAAAGTTGTTTTGTGTAAGTGTAAAAATTTGTTTGAGCAAGCATCTAACAGCTATCTACTTTACTCGAAAGGATTGTTCTTTTCCTCTTTTCCTTTAGACAGTGATATCCTACTATTAGTGAGTAGGTAGCCTTAGTCGTTAGATGTTTGAGGGACATTCAAAGGGACGTTTATACAGTCACGAAGGCAACTGGGCAAGAAACCTTAGTAACTACCCTAGGGTTTTAAGATTAATTTTTACCGAGGAAACGTCGAGAGGGTCATCGAGAGACTTATGATCTTTAAACCAGAGAGTAGCCATTAAATCTCTCACGTTTTGAGAGTTGTGACTGTTTTTCCGAAGGCAACCGAAGTGGGGTACCCTAGAGGTGCGCATGTGCAATTGTATTGTTTTCAGTTATTTTAGTATTTGCATTAGGTTTGCTAGTGTTTTGTTTTATTCTTGCCATACAATCCTAGTTAGTATACATCTAAGCAGTTAATAATTTGACACTAATTAAAAGTGAGGAAATGTAAATCTAGCTATTACAAGGCTTCGGGGAGGGGGATTATTACAAGTCTAAAATTGGGGAAAACAGTAAATGTCCTAGTTATTCTATTACAACCCATGAGCAGATTCACTAATATAAAAAAAAGTGTGAAGGTAAATAACGCGTGCGAAACGGAAATGACTTCTAAAACCCTAAAGATTATTAAGTTAAAAGAAAATCTTTTTGTCGCTTTTGTTTATTTGGAAAAAAGAAAGTTTGGGTTAAACCATAATTGATTAATTAAAAGAAATGAAAAAATTATCAATTAAAGTTATTTCTAACAAAACCTAATATTTTTTGGAATTTTTTTATTAAGAAAATAATTGAATTGAATGAACCTAGTTCTGATTATTTTTAAATTAATGAAATAAAACCAAAACAATTAACTAAGTTAATTTACAAAATTAAAAATAATTAGAAAATCCTAAGTCTAATATTTTTATGATTTTGTTGATTTTAGTTAAATAAAATTATTTTTTAAACATAAGACAATTAAATAAATAAAATAAAGTGAAGAAAAGAAAAGAAATAAATTGGGCCTGGTACTAAAGTGAAAAATGGGGTGCGTTCTGAAATTAATGTAAGGCCCAAATCAGGGAGCCCAATGTTGCGCCTGATCCTGTGAGGCCTGGCTCCCGGGGTTGCACCATAGGGGACATTCCTAGGCACTTTGGATCAGATCTATACAATATGGTAATTGAGAGTTGAAGGGGCATGGTTGGCACGCTGAAACATGCTACGCTGGATCTGAAAAAAGAATGAGAAAAAACGCAAAAAACCTGGGGATCGAACCCAGAATCTCCAAGCTTACACACACATCCTTCCCCATTGGGCCATCTGTTCATTCATTAATACAAACAACAAGAAAACAATATATTTGAAACATCATAAAATGCTGAGGTGTTAAAACCATGGCATTGGTTTGGACTGAAAGTGCTTGTACATGGAGATACGACCAAAACGTTGCAGGCTGCCCTAACAATGGTGTTTCTTGATTCCTGCCTTAAACCTTGCATGTGCTACGTGAAAAAAAATCTAAACAACAACATGAATATGGATCTATGCATCAAATCTGTTTAAATTGCATGTACTGAAAGATTAGAGTGTGAGAATTTTACCCTACTGGAGCAACGAGATCTGCTTGTTTTAGGATGCCTTAAGCTTCGAGGAAGGCTGGTATGCGCTCCTGGGATCCTTAGGATGTTTATGGAACCTTTGGAATGGATCGAGGGAAGCTGAATCGTGTGATATGAGTTTCACTTCTTCTTTGAATTTTTTAGAATTTTTTGGGAGCTTTTTTCAGGCAGTTGTGGCGTCCCCTTTAGGTCTGATTTGCTTATACATATATATGGGACCAAATTAGGGTAACAAATATGGTACCATATCATATGTAATCAAGGGAAATATTTGATTTGGAAATATATGTATTATTTCTAATTTAAGCCAAGATTTGATCCAAAAATACTCCACACGGTTTTGACAGCTTGCTATGAGTTGTTTGGGCCTCCAACTTGATGGGAATCAAAAGCTTACATGCCCTTGTAGATCCACTTCACAATAATGGTTTCTTATGTTTTCTCTTTCAACAAGCTCCCATGCTTTGCTCCTTTCGATGGCTCTGAGCTCCAATTCGAATTGCTCAAAGTTTCATCATCATGGCTTCTTCGATTGAGTCCATCTGCATTGGTTGTTTGATATGGAAAATTCTCATATCCAAATAGCCTAGTAGAATTCAATTCTCATTCCTTTAGATTTCCTTTCCTTGAAGCTTCATTCTGTTCACCTCCTTCGAACACTGTTGTGACTGTTGTGACTGTGTCGAAGCTTCATTTTGCTCACCTCCTTCGAACACCGTTTTGACTCCAATCCCACCTTTTGCTTTCGTTTACAAGACGGTTTTTACTGATCACTAGTTCACCTTTAATTTCTGAATATAGCTTGTATGCTCCAATCGAAGGATAACCTATGAGCACTAAGACTTTACTTCGACCACCCAACTCCTTCCTTGTTTGTTCAGGCACATACATGAAACACATTGATCCCAAAACTCTAAGATGACTCATATTTGGCTGATTCGTCTCTAACTGTCCTTCGATCACACCATATTTAAAGGTTGCATGTGCTTAGAACCATATACTTCTACGTGTTTCTTTGGATAAGATCAAAGCTTTTGAATTCAAAATTTTCTTCTTTTTGAAGCGCTAATTCAAACAACGTGCCAGTCAAAGTATGTCTTCCTTGTAATTCTTTGAATATCTTATATTTCCATGGTTCAAAAATGAACACTTCGATGACGCTCCTTACTAGCTCTTCATCAATCAAAGATTTCACAAAAGCCTCCCCACGCTTTCTTTCGAATTATCCTTCCTTTGATCCTAGTGCTTAGTTGGGCATCAAATTAGACTACATACTGTTGTCGAAGCTGCTTCGACCCAAAAGCTCTTAGGCATATTTTCAGCTTTCGACCTACACCTTGTTATGTACACTTATTTTCTTTCTTTCAGTTGTGCCATTATGCTGAGGCATATAGGGTGCCATGGAAATCATTTGAATCCTTTGCAAACCAAAATTATTTGTAAGAAATGAAACCTTGGATGGAAATCCATTTCTTAGGAGGAGAATTTTTCTGGTCAATTCTTGGTCAACCTTGAGCAATTGAGGATCTCAATAAGCATATCTTGAGTAAAAATGGGAGGGCAAATTTTGGGGTACAACAGCTGCCCCTGTTCAATCTTCTTAAACTTGAGGCTTTAGATTGGCTTGTCTCCCTTTCGTTAATCTGAAGGTGGAAGATGATTGAACACTAGAGTAACCAGAAATCTGCACTCACATATACATGAAGAAACATTGCTGGTTGATGATATTGGGGAATGGGCTTACAGATGCCATTTGGAGAATATGACTGAGAGTTGTCGGAGATGGGCTTAAATATGCCATCCAAAGTAGATGCTGACTTCATAAGAGGTCTCTTAGTGGGGATTCCTATTCCTGTTGCCTGAGGAGGACTCCGCTGGGGAATGTTGATTTTTATTCTTTTTCTTGAGGAAAACTCTATGGGGAAATAGAGTCTATGAGATTTAGTTGTCCATGGATATACTGAGGAGTTATCTCTGGACTGGAGAGATGAAAGTTAGTTGTTTATCCTGTCGAAATCCAGGTTTCACAGTAACTTGCTAAAGATAATAACGTTGACTATTATCTGGTCGTATTCCAGGCTTCACAGTAACTTGCTGGGGAATATGAAATTAATTTTTGTCTGGCCGCATCCAGGCTTCAGTGACTTAAACTATTATCTGGTCGGGTCTAGGTTTTAGTGTTTTGAAGAAATTAAGTTGTTATCTAGTCGTGTCTAGGCTTCAACTTGAATTTGAGGTTAACCGTTATCTGGTCGTGTCCAGGATTCACAATGTTTAATGAGTTGCTACTTTAGATAGTTGCCCCGTCTTGTACCGGGAATTAATATGGAAGCTACTTTTATTGAGATATTTGCCCCGTCTGGTTTCAGGAGTTACTCTCTAACCTGGTCTTGCAGATAGTCTCCCCATCTTGATTCGGAAATTGATCTACAATTGGGTGTTCACAGATAGTTGCCATGTCTGGTTTTAGGAATTAATCTAGAACTTGCTTTTGTTGGTCATTGAGATAGTTGCTCTGGATGGTTTCAAGAATTAATCTCTAACCCGGTCTTGCAGATAGTCGCCCTGTCTTGTTTTGGGAATTGATCTACAATCGGGTGTTCAGAGATAGTTGTCTTGTCTTATTTCAGGTATTAATCTGGAACTTGCTCTTATTGGTCATTGAGATAATTTCCCTGTCTGGTTTCAGAAATTAATCTCTAACTTGGTCTTGTAGATAGTCACCCCGTCTTGTTTCAGGAATTTATTTATAATCAGTCGTTCACAGATAGTTGCCCTATCTGGTTTCAGGAATTAATCTGGAACTTGGTCTTGTTGGTTATTGAGATAGTTGTGTTGTCTGGTTTTAGGAATTAATCTCTAACCTGGTCTTGTATATAGTCGCCCCGTCTGGTTTCGGGAATTGATCTACAATCAGTCGTTCACAGATAGTTGCCCTGTCTGGTTTTAGGAATTAATTTGGAAATGTTATCTGGTTGTTGAGATAGTTTCCCTGGCTGGTTTCAGGAATTAATCTCTAACCTGGTCTTGCAGATAGTCTCCCCGTCTTGTTTCTCGAATTGATCTACAATTGGGTGTTCACAGATAGTTGTCCTGTCTTGTTTCAGGTATTAATATGGAACTTGATTTTGTTGTTCATTGAGATAGTTGCCCTAGTTGGTTTCAAGAATTAATCTCTAACATGGTCTTGCAGATAGTTGCCCCGTCTTATTTTGGAATTGATCTACAATCGGGTGTTCACAGATAGTTGTCTTGTCTTGTTTCAGGTATTAATCTGGAACTTGATCTTGTTGGTCATTGAGATAATTGCCCTGTCTGGTTTCAAGAATTAACCTCTAACCTGGTCTTGTAGATAGTCGCCCCGTCTTGTCTTGGGAATTGATATACAATCAGTCATTCACAGACAGTTGCCCTGTCTGGTTTCAGGAATTAATCTGGAACTTGGTCTTGTTGGTTATTGAGATAGTTGCCCTATCTGGTTTCAAGAATTAATCTCTAACCTGGTCTTATAGATAGTCACCATGTCTGGTTTCAGGAATTGATCTACAATCAATCATTCACAGATAGTTTCCCTGTCTGGTTTCAGGAATTAATCTAGAACTTGCTTTTGTTGGTCTTTGAGATGGTTGCCCTGACTCGTTTCAGGAATTAATCTCTAACCTGGTCTTGTAGATAGTCGCCCTGTCTTGTTTCGAGAATTGATCTACAATCAGTCGTTCACAAATAGTTGCCCTATTTGGTTTCAGGAATTAATCTGGAACTTGGTCTTGTTGGTTATTGAGATAGTTGCCATGTCTGGTTTCAGGAATTAATCTCTAACCTGGTCTTGTAGATAGTTGCCCCGTCTGGTTTCAGGAATTGATCTATAATCAATCATTCACAAATAGTTGCCCTGTCTGATTTCAGGAATTAATCTGGAACTGTTTTCTGGTTGTTGAGATAGTTGCCCTATCTGGTTTCAGGAATTAATCTTTAACCTGGTCTTGTAGATAGTCACCGCGTCTGGCTTCGAGAATTGATATACAATCAGTTGTTCACAGATGGTTTCCTTGTCTGGTTTCAGGAATTAATATGGAACTGCTGTATTTATTGGTAAACTCGTCCTGCTCCGGGAGTTCATACCACCTGGTCGTGTAGATAGTTTCCCCGTCTGGTTTCAGGAATTAATCTTTGACCTGCTATATTTGTTGGTAAACCCGTCCTGCTTTGGGAGTTCATACTAGTTGGTCATGTAGATAGTTTCCCCGTCTGGTTTCGTGCATTAATCTTTGACCTGCTGTATATAAGTTGATAGCATTTGTCTGTTTGCAAATTCAACCTGAAAAGGTAAAGTCAGTTTCATGCGATGTCATGATGTATGAATTGCATGATGCTCTCAAAATAAATGAGAATGTTATATGCGTTTCAGTTATGCATATGCTACGATGTATTGTAAATGTTATATGACTGTAATATGTAAGCGTATCAGTTACTCTTTGCAGTGTTGTTGAACTAGGGAAAATAAATCCTTGGTCGCTGGGGATGAAGAATGTAGGTCTTCAAATTTTGTTGAAGTTGAAATGTTGGGAGACGGATTTCTGTTGTTAGAGAAATAAACTCTGTTGGGGAAGGGAAACTCCGTAAACCACTTGGGGATTTTTATGAAGCCCTGTTGGGGAACCCAAGAAATTTATGAACCATGCTGAGGAATTCTTTAAGATGTCGGGGAAATAATTGGAGATTCTTGCTCTGTCGGGGATATCAGAAACTTTGACATCATTAGGCTGTAAACTAAGGATATGGTAGTGACTTTGTAGTAGGATGTCTCTGTTTCTATGCCTACTGGAGAGCGTACCTTTACTGATGACGAACTGTGCGAAGATAGTCTGCTAGGGGTGATTACTCTGAGATTTTTGTGGATGGTTTGAATGTTATCCCAACTTCTGGAGTCTTGAGTAAATGTTGATTAGGGTGATAAGCCTTCTACTGATAGAAAAGTGACGAGATGACGGGACATAGTTGTACGCTTTAATCCCTAACTTTTTCCTGGACTGTCCTTTCAGATTTTCAGTCCACTGGGATACCCTTTTTCCCCAAGCCGCCTTTTCAGGTTTTCGACTTGCCGGGTGTACATTTTTATTTATATATCCCTAATTTTTGCCCAAACTCTTTTGGTTCGCCGGGATGCCCTTATTTTTGCCTAGGCTAGTCAACCTAGCGGGTCTTTTTTCACGCGTAGTATTTTCTGACTATGTCTGTGTTCACCAGGAATAGAGAGTTGTCACTGTCCATAGTAGTAAGTGAAGGGGTAAGAGAACACTTAGAAGGGGGGTTGAATAAGTGGCTCTTTTTTTCTTCAGAATAAAGCTCAACAATAATGGAAGGACAAGGTTATTTTTATCCTGGTTCGTTTGAACTCAAACTGCTCCAGTCCATCCGCCAAGGTGATTTCGCCTTTCTCAATAAGGACTTAATCCACTATAATCAACTGATTACAAACACACAACAACTGTTGTGACTAACAATTCACAAGTAATCTTACAAGTGACTAACACCACTAAGACTTAAGACTAGTCCTAGTCTGCTTGAGAAATCTGACCAAACTTGGTCTCTCAAGGAACAATTACAAGAGTTTAATCTTTACAGATAGTGAAATAAAGTTTGCTTCTAATCAAGCTATATCACAACTGTGATTTTTCACTTAGAATAAATTGAACAAATTGTATGAACAAAGAGTTTGTGAGCCCAGAATCTTTCACGTAGTTTCTTGCTTCTATTTTAAAAATTGATTGATTAACTTCTTAGTAGACTTGCAATAAATGTCCTTCTATTTATAGTAGGAACAATAAGACCATTGCTGCCTTCAGAAAAGTTGGAGAGCATTAAATGCTTGCGTGTTTCCTTGCAATATTCCATTTTCCAAGAAACTAGTGTAGACACTTGAGTGCTTTCAGCCGTCTTTGCATTAATGAGCAAATGACAGAATGTAAGAACATGTTTCCTATGCTTGACAAGACAATTTGGTTTTAACGTTCTTTCAGAATTTTCTCCAATGTCTTCAAATCAGAACATGCTTTACTCATCTTCTAGGCAGTGCTTTGCTTGCTAAGAACTTGATCAACGCTTGCTTTCAAGTAATCTTCTGAGCAAGGAACCTGCTAAATGTTAGAAGATTAAAATAAAATGTCTTACCAGAGTCAGCAGATGCGCTTAAAACAAGAAAAAGGTTCTTTCATCAAAGAACTTCTTCATAATTTTTGCTTAGCACTTCAGAATGCTTCTGTCAAAACATTATCTGAAAACATTCAAACACATTCATCAGAGTATAAATTATCTTAAATATAATTTATTGTTATCATCAAAACTCTGAGATAGGTCAGAACTAATCTTGTTCTTACAATCTCCCCCTTTTTGATGATGACAAAAATTATTCAGATATAGAAATAAAATATGATAAGAGATAAGAATCTCCCCCTGAAATGAATATTTCTATGTATAAAACTTCCTGAGATTATTTATCAGAGCAATAAAAAAATCTTGGATTTCTTCAAAACTTCTTTAAGAAGATAATGTTCAGCTTGAATATTCTTTCAGAGTTAAAGTGATACCTGCAAAAAAAATTCTTTTGCACAGAAGGAAATCTTGCATTTTGTTAGAATGTCTGAGACTTAGTCCCATAACTTTTAAACAGTGATTAGTTCAAGAATGCACATTTTCTCCCCCTTTTTGGCATAATCAAAAAGTGTAAAAAAAAATTGAGGAATTTAAAAGATTTCATAAAAAGATAAAAGAAATATCCAGAAGTGCAAAAAAAACACACCCAAACAAAAGACAAGAGACAAAAAGAAGCTAGGATTTCTTAGCAACAAGAGCCATCAGAAGATTCTTGATTCAGAGGCAGATTCTTCTTGTTTCACCATCCAGTTCTTGATTTCTTGATTTGTTTGGTATTGCTTATCCAAGCATTCATTTATGACTTAATTCTCCCTCTTGAGCTCTTTCAGAGTGTCCATGATAAGTGAGGTAGGAGTAGAGGATGACGAAGCTTCAGTAGAAACAGGCTTAGAAGCAGCAACCGTTGAGTCAGAATTCACGAAGGTGGAAAGCAGAGTGCCCAGATCCATTGCAAGAGTTGGCACTGGTTCAGGTTCAGCCTTAACAGAAGGTTGATTCAATAGAACAATAGCCAGAAGGTTTGAATATTCAAAGGATTCTTCAGATTCATCTTCTGATATGTCCATCGTATCAGCTGGTGTATCAGCAATCATTAACAAAGACTTCTTATTCCAAATGTCAGCAACTTCTATCTTGAAAGCATGCAGAAGTTTGGAAAAATTGTCCAGCACCTGAAAGTGGCATAAGTTCTGTAACTTCAGTGACTCAGCATCCAAAGTTCTTCTGAAGGTTTCCCATAGAAGATCCGTTGCACCTGTGTTCACGCTTCTGGAGCAATCTTCTTTCAGCAGATTTAACCACACTTGAACATCTGTTATAAAATTCTGAAACAAAGTATTCACATCTGGCTGAACAGGTTTTGGGACAGCCTTCTTAAAAGTTTTGTTTTTCAAGAATTGTAGAGATTCAAAATCCACTACAGTTCTTAAAAAGCTAGTAGGTTCAGGATTTTTGGCAGGTTCAGAAGTGGCTGAATGATCAGGTTGGTCAACAAAGATAGGTGGTGCTGATAGATCATGAGGTTCAGATGATTCAGCAGTTTCAGGTTGTTAAAAAGGTTGTTGTTCTGGAATATGAGGGGGTGAAAGTGTAGGCGAGTTTGGTGTTGTGTGTTGTGGTGAAGTAGGTGGAGTGACATCAGGAGAAATTATTATTGTATTATCAGGAGTGGGAATGGGGTTCTGAGGTTGTGGTTGATTCATAGCAAAAATGTTTTTAGATGGTAAGTTGAAAGGAGGCTTTATAGTGGCCAGAGGTTCATTTATCCCTGGAATTCTCCAAGAGCCAGCATCATACCATCCAGTGGGTCTGGGTGATAGAGGTCTGGGAGGAGGTCTTGAAAAACGTTCACCAGGAATGGGTTGAAAAACAGATGGTTCATGGGGTTCTGAGTGTGAGGGTTCTGATTGGGTGTCAGAGTGTTCATCAAAGTCAAAATCACTCAAATCTGATAAAACTTGATTTTTATGAGGGTTGTCAGCAAGGGAGTCAGATGGTAAGGTCAGGTCAATATCAACATCTATATCTCCTAAGGTTTGGGAGTGTTCAGCAGATGTAGATACATTGACAGAATCATAAATGGAGATAGTTTCAGCGGGTTTACCTGTCTTCTTTTTCTTCTTTTGAGGAGTGGCAGAAGGTCCTTCAACAACTTTCCTCTTCAAAGATTCCTGGAGAACAACATCTGGAGAAGCTTGATTTCTTCCTTGGAGCCAATCTGGATCAATAGGTGTTCTAGTTTCTTTGCAGATTTCAAGATAGTGCAGGATGATACGTGGATGATCTCCTAAGTTGAACAGAGGGAAATCAACAATAGGTATCCTTCTCCTCTTTACAATAGATGACACATACGGAGTAGGTTCCACCAGTAGCTTGTCATTTATTTTTCTTTTCAGTAAGTTCTTCCCAGTCATAGTCTTACCACAAGTAGGTTCTAGCTCCCCCAAAAGATTAGCTTCATCTAGGTGAGCAATCAGACCATTCTCAGTCAGAATGTCTGATATTAATCTACCCATAGGAATCCAATTCCTTTTGGATTTGGGGGTTTTCATCCTTTTAGCTTCCCTAGTTTCTTTTACATGGTTCCAGAGATGTTCAAATAGAAAGTAAGGCAAATCAATTTTGACATTAGTTCCGAGGCAGAACAACAAATATTGTTGATCAGCGTTGATGTAATCAGGAGAGCTGGTGTCTTTCCTATGGTGAATACATCCATGAATAATCCTTGCCCAAATTTTGTATTTGTCTTTCAAGTCCATGACTTTAGAGGAACCTTGACCATTTGTGAAAATCTATGAATATACCCTTGACATTTCTATCCTTCCACTTGGCATTCCTGTAACTCCAAGTCCTTTAAACCCTAGCAAATTTCTGATTTGATTTTCTGTAATGGATATTTCCTTGCCCATTACGAAAGAGAGAATAACCTTAGGGGTTACAATAGCATGAATCTAGAATTCTTTCACCAGATATGGAAAGACTGGACCAATGAGACTATCAAAAAAGCTTTCCCATCCTTGAAACTTCACAACAGGGAACAAGTCAAAACCATTCTCTCTAAGATTCTCAAAATCTACCATTAACTCACTTAAAACTTCCAAACTGTCTACCGGAATGAGAGTTGTTCTTTCAGGCACTATGTATTGCTCAGAGTGGGTAGAAGAAGAAGAATCCATTGAAGCTCTTTAGAAATGAGAATTTGAAGAAAAGGGTTTAAGATAAAAAGTACAGAAAACGCTTGAGTTTAAAAGAGACGGTAAAGAATGAAAAAGGGTTTTTCAAAAAGTATTTATAAGCAAAAATTTCAGAAATAGGTTTAGGAATAAAATTAAAAATATTTAAGACGAATTTAAAAATAAATTTTAAAACGGATTTAAAACGAATCTTATCATTATGTGCATTTAATGATTTTGCTAAAAATAAGGGGAAACGTGAGATTATGGCTAATCATTAACAGTTACCTAGAACGTCATCAATAGCTTTTGCACGCGTGACCTTTCAGAAACACACCACGTGTTCATCTCCTGAAGGATGCATGTAACAACTGTTTGTTCTAATGAATTTCTGAACTACCCTTGGAAATGAAGCGTTAGAACATTTCATAACTTTTCATATAGCTTCTGTTGCAATTTCTCTTCTAACTTCTGAAGAGTTGTTAATCAGAGCATTATTTCAGAATATTCTGAAGTCAAACACAGAAGATAAATATTATTTTATTCAGGACATAATTCCATACAAATATTTTTCAGGATGAAATTAAATCTATCTTCTGAAAGGGGTTTGGTAAAAATGTCAGCCCATTGATGGTCTGTTTTTACAAAAATTAAGTTTAAAATTCCCTTATGAATATAGTCCCTTATGAAATGATATTTAATTTCGATATGTTTGGCTTTAGAATGTAAAATTGGATTCTTAGAAAGACAAATAGCAGAAGTATTATCACAGAAGATAGGAATCTTACTTTCATAAAGATTGAAATCTTCTAGTTGACTTTTCATCCAAATCATCTGAGAACTACATCCAGCAGCAGATATATATTCAACTTCTGTGGTTGACAGTGCAGTTGTTGATTGCTTCTTGTTGTACCACGAGATAAGATTGTCACCAAGAAACTGACAGCTTCCAGAGGTGCTCTTTCTTTCAATTCTATCTCCAGCAAAGTCAGCATCATAATAACCTACTAGTCTGTAATATTGTGATCTTCTGTAACACAGACCCAAATTAGTAGTACCTTTCAAATACCTAAGAATTCTCTTAACAGCTGTTAAGTGAGATTCTCTATGATCTGATTGGAATCTATCACACAAGCACACGCTAAATAGTATATCAGGTCTAGATGCAGTCAGATAGAGAAGGGATCCAATCATACCTCTATAGAGCTTCTGATCTACCTTCATACTTACCTCATCTTTACCCATAATGCAGGTTGGATGCATAGGTGTCTTGGCATATTTGCTTTCTGACATCTGAAATTTCTTCAGAAGTTCCTTAACATACTTCGTCTGATGTATGAAAGTACCTTCTGGAGTCTAGTTGATTTGAATTCCCAGAAAGAACTTCAATTCTCCCATCATGCTCATTTCAAATTCTGCCTGCATGGTCTTAGTAAATTCTTTTCCAAGAGAGATATTAGAGGTTCCAAAAATTATATCATCAACATAAATTTGACAAATTAAGATATCATTTTTAAATGTCTTTCTGAAAAGAGTTGTGTCCACTTTCCCTCTGGTAAAATCTTTTTCTAATAGAAAATTACTCAGATGATCATACCAAGCTCTGGGAGCTTGTTTTAAACCATACAAAGACTTTTTTAATTTAAAAACATGTTCTGGATGTTTTGAATCATTAAATCCAGGAGGTTGATGGACATATACTTATTCTTCAATATAGCCATTTAGAAATGCACTTTTAACATCCATTTGATATAATGAAATGTTATTTTGTACAACAAAAGAAATTAATAATCTTATAGACTCTAACCTGGCGACTGGGGCAAAGGTTTCATTATAATCAATTCCTTCTTGTTGACTATAAATCTATGCAACCAGTCGTGTTTTGTTTCTGATTACTTCTCCTTGCTCGTTCAATTTGTTTCTGAAAACCCACTTGGTTCCTATAACATTGAATCCTTTGGGTCTTGGAACTAGATTCCATACATCATTTTTGGAGAATTGATTGAGTTCTTCTTGCATTGCTAAGATCCAATCATTATCTTTCAGAGCTTCATCAATGGAAGTTGGCTCAATCAGAGAGACCAAACCAAACAAAGATTTTTCATTGATTCTGAGAGAGGATCTTGTTATGATGGGATCTTCTTTTCTTCCAATGATTACGTCTTCTTTGTGAGCTGAAGATATTCTAGGAAACCTTTTCTGAGTGGGTTGATCAGAGATTCTGAGATTGTTCAAAGCATTGTCAAGAGGATGATCTACTGAGTCTTCTTTTTCTTCTGAAGTTTCAGAGTTTGAGGGATGATCTTCTGTACCTACAGAAATATCAATTTGCTTTGGCTGTTGCTGGCCAAGCTTATCATCAAACCTGACTTTGATTGATTCTTCAACAATCAGAGTTTCTGTGTTGTATACTCTATAGCCTTTTGAGCGTTCAGAATATCCAAGCAGGAAACACTTTTGTGCTTTGGAATCAAACTTGTTCAGAGTTTCTTTGGTGTTCAAAATAAAACAAGTACATCCAAAAGGATGGAAATAAGAAATATTGGGCTTTCTGTTTTTCCACAATTCATAGGGAGTCTTTTCAAGAATAGGTCTTATAGAGATTCTATTCTGTATGTAACACGATGTGTTCACAGCTTCTTCCCAAAAGTGCTTTGCCATATTAGTTTCATTGATCATGGTTCTGGCCATTTCTTGTAATGTTCTATTCTTTCTTTCTACAACTCCATTTTGCTGGGGAGTTCTAGGACAAGAAAAATTATGAACAATACCATTTTCTTTAAAATACTTTTCAAAATAATGATTTTCAAATTCACCACCATGATCACTTCTGACTTTTGTGATTTTAAAATCTTTTTCATTTTGCACTTGAGTACAGAAGTCAATGAATACAGAATGTGACTCATCCTTGTGTTTTAAAAACTTTACCCATGTCCATCTACTGAAGTCATCAACGATGACCAATCCATACTTCTTGCCTATGATGGATGCATTTTTAACTGGCCCAAACAGATCAATATGAAGTAACTCTAATGGCTTAGAGGAAGAGACAACATTTTTAGATTTAAAGGAAGGTTTTGAAAATTTTCCTTTTTGGCATGCTTCACACAGAGCTTCTAAGTTGTACTTCAGATTGGGAAGTCCTCTAACTAAATTTAATTTATTTAGTTGAGAGATTTTTCTAAGACTGACATGTCCCAATCTTCTGTGCCATACCCATTTCTCATTGCTAACAGACAAAAGGCATTTGACGTTTTGAGATTTAAGATATGATAAAATCAATTTTGTAAATGTTGTTCTTTCTCTTGCCAGAAAAGAGGATTGATCAATCTTTTTGACTTACAGCTTTACAGGAGTTTTGATTGAAGATAATGTCATAACCATTGTCACTTAATTGACTTATGGACAATAGATTATGAGCTAATACTTCTACTAATAAAACATTAGAGATAGAAGGAAGGTTACCATTTCTAATGGTTCCATAACCAATAATCTTCCCTTTCTGATTACCTCCAAACTTCACGTCTCCTCCAGCTTTAAGTTCCAGGCTTTGGAACATAGACCTTTTTCTCATCATGTGTCGTGAGCACCCAGAGTCCAGGTACCATGACTGGTGTCTTAATTGAGCTGTTAAGGACATCTGCAACAAATATTATTTTATCCTTAGGTACCCATATCTTTTTGGGTCCTTTTGGGTTAGAGTGTTTAAAGTTCTGTTTGAACTTTGGGTTAGCATAAGAGTTTCCAGAATGTGATGTATATTTTATATCATGTGAGTGTCCAAACTTGAATTGTTTATTCAGAGATTTGTAAGTGAAAGTCATTTTAGCAGTAGGTTTTGGTATGTATGTATCCTTCCCTTTGGGAGGTTCATATCCAATTCCTCTTCTGTTTTTCCCACTAACTCCATAGATAATTGAAGCCATTTTGCTTCTATCTATGCCTTTAGCTAGAAAAGATTGAAAGTTATAGTCATATTCTTTTAGAATATCTTTTGAACTAGACACAGACTTTGAACTAAAATTCTTTTGAACATTTTGAATTTCCTTTTTAAGTTTAAAATTGTTTTCTAAAAGTTCAGATTTTTCTGTTTCAAGTTTCTCAAGATCAGATGCAAGACTCTTCTTGAGTTTCTTGTATTTGATTTTGAGCTGACTATAGTTTTCCAGAAGTTCTGATAAACTATCAGCAAGTTCTTCTCTAGAAAATTCAGAAAATACCTCTCTTTGTTTTGACTCACAGTCTGAGTCATCTGCTGTGATAGCCATCAGAGCTAGGTTGGCATTTTCATCTTCAGATCCAGATTCATCTTCAGAAGAATCTGAGTCATCCCAGGTTTCCATCATCCCTTTCTTCTTACCAAACCTCTTCTTTGGTTTTTCTTTTTGAAGCTTTGGACAATCACTTTTGTAGTGACCATGTTCTTTTCATTCATAACAGATGATCTCTCTTCTGTTTGACTTTTTGTGTCCAGAAGATTTTTTTTTATCTTATGACTTCTTGAAGTTCCTGAACTTCTTTTGTCTGTGCTTCCACAGATGATTGATCCTTCTGGAGAGCAAGGATAGTTCATCTTCTTATGACGCTGATTCTTCAGAGTTTTCCTTTCCAGCCTGAAAAACATTAGTATCAAATTTCTTAATTGATTTAAGGGCCAGAGACTTACCTTTCTTTTGAGGCTCGTGCTCATCCAGTTCAATCTTATGACTTCTGAGAGCACTGATGAGTTCCTCCAGAGATACATTGTTCAGATCTTTCCAAAATTTGAAAGCAGTGACAATTGGTGCCCATCTTCTGGGTAAGCTTCTGATGATCTTTTTCACATGATCTGCTTTGGTATATCCCTTGTTCAAAACTCTCAGACCAGCGATCAGAGTTTGAAACCTAGAGAACATTGCTTCTATAGACTCACTTTCTTCAACTTTGAAGGCTTCATACTTCTGAACTAAAGCCAGAGCTTTAGACTCCTTAACTTAAGCGTTTCCTTCATGATTCATTTTAAGAGACTCAAACATATCATGCGATGTGTCTCTATTAGTGATTTTTTCATATTCAACTTTAGAGATAGCATTTAGAAAAATATTTCTAGCTCTATGATGATTTTTAAATTCAGCTTTTTGTAGTCTATCCATATTTTTTCTGTCAACTTTGTTTCCTTCTGAGTCAGCAGGATGTGTGTAACCATCCAAGACTATATCCCATAGATCACTATAATGACCTAGAAAGAAACTTTCTAGTCTGTCTTTCCAGTACTCAAAATCTTCTCCATTAAACACTGGAGGTTTGTTGTAACTATTATTGTTTTGTTCAGCGGCCATTGTGTTTTCTTCTAGATCTTTTCCTGACACGGTTAAGTGTTGTGCTCAGAGTCAAGCTCTGATACCAATTGAAGGGGTAAGAAAACACTTAGAAGGGGGTTGAATAAGTGACTCTTTTTCTTTTCAAAACAAAGCTTAACAATAATGGAAGGACAAGGTTATTTTTATCCTGGTTCGTTTAAACTCAAACTACTCCAGTCCACCCGCCAAGGTGATTTCTCCTTTCTCAATAAGGACTTAATCCACTATAATCAACTGAATACAAACACACAACAACTGTTGTGACTAACAATGCACAAGTAATCTTACAAGTGACTAACACCACTAAGACTTAAGACTAGTCCTAGTCTGCTTGAGAAATCTGACCAAACTTGGTCTCTCAAGGAACAATTACAAGAGTTTAATCTTTACAGATAGTGAAATAAAGTTTGCTTCTAATCAAGCTATATCATAACTGTGATTTTTCACTTAGAATAAATTGCACAAATTGTATGAACAAAGAGTTTGTGAGCCCAGAATCTTTCACGCAATTTCTTGCTTCTATTTTGAAAATTGATTGATTAACTTCTTAGTAGACTTGCAATAAATTTCCTTCTATTTATAGTAGGAACAATAAGACCGTTGCTGCCTTCAGAAAAGTTAGAGAGCATTAAATGCTTGCGTGTTTCCTTGCAATATTCCATTTTCCAAGAAACTAGTGTAGACACTTGAGTGCTTTCAGCCGTCTTTGCATTAATGAGCAAATGACAGAATGTAAGAACATGTTTCCTATGCTTGACAAGACAATTTGGTTTTAACGTTCTTTCAGAATTTTCTCCAATGTCTTCAAATCAGAACATGCTTTACTCATCTTCTAGGCAGTGCTTTGCTTGCTAAGAACTTGATCAACGCTTGCTTTCAAGTAATCTTCTGAGCAAGGAACCTGCTAAATGTTAGAAGATTAAAATAAAATGTCTTACCAGAGTCAGCAGATGCGCTTAAAACAAGAAAAAGGTTCTTTCATCAAAGAACTTCTTCATAATTTTTGCTTAGCACTTCAGAGTGCTTATGTCAGAACATTATCTGAAAATATTCAAACACATTCATCAGAGTATAAATTATCTTAAATATAATTTATTGTTATCATCAAAACTCTGAGATAGGTCATAACTAATCTTGTTCTTACAGTAAGTGTTGCAGTACTTCCAGAAAAATGTTTGCTTGATCGTGTGTGATCCTTTGCTGGAATTCCTGTCCAATGCTCCAAGTGATTCATATGGAGATCTACCCTTGGATATTTGACACTTTTGAGAGATTCCTCGAATCTTGACTCGACTGCCCCTAGATCAGTTTGACACTATGCCATGCCCCTTGATTATGAAAGGCCTGTTATTGGAAATGTCTTTCCATCTTATGTGATTCTGTTCATTGAGAGGATTTCCGTTCATTGAATATTCGTCGTGCGAATTTCTTTGCTATTGAACAATTAGTTATATGTAAACAGTGGTATTAGAAATGAAAAGCTTATGTCTGTCTTGAAATTTTTAAAAATTCCTTTTTTAGTAAAACAAAATTTGCAAGAATGTGATATCAACTCAGGATTTATAGCAAACCTTATAGGAGTCATGATACCTTTTGTAAAAGTATGCTTTTGAACTAACCCATGCTTCAGCTAGGACTTTTAAGGGTTGTAATATATCCTGGTTCACGGTTCAAGAAACAAAGGATAAAGGATCAAACTTTATTTGTACCTAACCCTTTCTTCGTGATGTTCTTCAGCCCTATACTCAGTTAATTATGCGTTTAAATCCCAATTGAGTCTGGAATCATGGCCCTGATATTCCGGTGATGGTTCGGATACTGAAAGTTTATTAGAGAAGGAAATCATTTTTGTAACCTTTTCTTTTTGTTGAGGATCTGTAGCGACCTCTTTTTTTTCCCTACCTTTTTCCTGAAATGTTTCTTTTGTGATTACAGTCAGCGGGATGCCCCCTTTTTTTCTTAAGTCTCCTTCATATGTTTTGACTTAGCGGGCTTTTCTTTTGAGAGATAATGACTGCATGTTTTAATAATTACGCAGAACTATCACCATATTTTGTTTTAGAATGATACCTCTGACACTACTTGTCGTGTACGAGGGGAAAGCTTGCGATTGAATGCACCATTGAATTAACTGAGAAACTACCCTGCCCTAGGTTATGACTAAGGGTTTCAATTTACATGAAAAAGAAAACTCCTACTTCTTAGGCTCAAAGGGGTTTACTAGGGATTATCTTCCTTATAACTCTACTATTTAGGATTTGAAACAACACTTGTACATCATCAGCAAGGTCTGTTCAAAAGCACACTGCATGAGATTGTGGTGTCGTTTTCGTCATCCTCCCTCTAAAGGCTTACAACTTTTAACGAGAGTTGAATATCACAAAAATCATAGTTTAAATATAGTGAAAACGAATGGATTAATTCAAGACAAACATTTGCAATGCATTAATGAACAAAGTTTGACATAGTAGATAAGTTTTTGAACAAATAAAAGTTATTACAATTGAAAAATAAAAAATGAACTGGACGCTCTCAATGATTTAGCATGGAAGCAGTTATCACGTTGGGAGTCTCTGGAGGGTCGAATTTAATCTCCTTGGCGTCAATCATATTTTGAATCTTGTATTTCAGCGCCCAACAATCGTTAGTATCATGTCCAGGACTGCCAGAAATGATATGCACACCTTGCATAGGGATTGTAGATAGAAGAATAAGTTTTGGGGTTTAGATGAGGTTCTATCAACGTAATCAGATTCATCCTTAACATGTGTTGCAATGCTTGAGAGAATGACATGTTGATTTTGGTAAACTGTCTCTTGGGCTCGTCTTGCCTTTGTTGATTACCCTGTTGTTGTTGTCGCACTGGTGATGGATTAGAGATCTGTACTTCCCCCACAGATAGGTTGAGGTTACTCTTTTTATGACCCTTCTGGTCGTACATAGTACTAGACTCCTTCTTTCCATGGTATGGTCTCTTCTGAGTACTTGATGACGCAGTCCCTTGAATTTCACAACTCCTGAGTTTATTTTCAACATGCTTCTGCATGAACATGTCACCTAACTCCCTTTCTGCCAAGAGAGATTGATCGTTGATTAGGCCCCAAGCTCTAGCAGTTTGCCCCAGACGGTCGTATCTGTCTTGATGAAGCTTGTTGATGAGAATCCTCAACTCTTCTTGTTCCCGAGCTAAACTTTGGATAAGAGCCATCTGACTACTCGTCTGGATTCTCATCTTTTCCATCTCATCTTGTAGTTGTTTCAACTGGTCATCCTTGTTGTCGTCAGGATTTTTTTGGTCAAGTTCCCAAAGAGGAGTGCTTTCAATTCTTCTCCCCCCTGGATAGATTCAGGAACATTTCCTTGAATTGAGAATCTTGAGTTTGGAGATCTCTGTTGTTCTGTCTGAGAGCCATTTTCCTTGCTGAAATAAACAGCGAGAAAATGAGAAACATGTACTGGAAGACTTGTTATGTAATGACATGAATGCAATGTTTTCAAGGATCTCGTGGGGTAAACACAAGTAGATGTTTGAAGTTAAATTTTGCAGCTTTGATTGAAGAACTTTGTATCGTTGAATGTCCTTCTACAAGAATCAAGCTCACCATGTCGAGTGGGTCATAGCCTCTGACTCAAGTTATCATGTTTTGGTCTTTTGACGACATTGGCTAGAGGAAAATAAATACCCTTGCCCCTTGCTAGACGTCTGATGCATCATGACCTGCATCATATAGCCTCCATGATTTATTGCTACTTACCTAATAAGGTGCCCCAGATCCGGGTGTAGGATCTTTAGTAACAACCCGAACAAGCCCTCAAAAGTAAAGCGTGATCGGTGGGAATGAGAACTGACTGTTTTGGAATGCTGGTTCGCGTTTGCGTTTGTTTTCGCAAAATGTCACGGTGAGAAAGAGTCATCACCGTCTTTTATTTTATCCAACAAGGAAAGGACAAAAGCACAAAAAAATTCCTTTTTGAGATTTTTCTCGGGTTCGGGAGGTAGATTATAGAAAGGGAAGGAGTTAACACCCTTTCTATCCGTGGTTATCCACGGGCTCTTAGGTATTTGCTCATTGTGTTTTCAAAAGTTTGCTTTTCTTTGTGTTTGTGGGTTTGAAAGAGTTTTTGTTTGAAAGGAGTGTAAGTGCGAAAAGTTTTGTTTTGTTTTAAAAGGAGCAAGTACTTAAGAACATCTACCTACTCAAAAAGGAAATTAAACTGTGCAAATGTCCTTTAGACAACGCTATCCCACTATTGAGGAGTAGGTAGCATCGTCGTTGGAGTTTTCGATTCAATTCGATTAAGGGACGTGTGGTCACTAAAGCAATGTTAGGACGCCTTAGCGGTAACCCTAATGTCTTAGATCATTTTATCCGAGGCAACCGTTTCGAGGCAACTTTGATCTTTGGACAAGAGGGTGACCTCTAAAACTTCCTATACTCAATGACCACGTTCGAGGCAACCAAGTGAGGTGTACCATAGGAGTGGCATGTGCGAGTGTGTTATTTTTCAGTTATATTATCTTTGTACATGTTAATGGTGAGCTACTGTTGATTTTAGGTTACAGATTAATCTTGTCATGCATTGCCTATTTATCAAACATCTAACAGTTAATGATTGTGGAAATTAAATTGCAGAAAATAAATCTAAGCTATTACAAGGCGTCGGGTATTTACATCGCCAAAGACAAACCCTTTGAAAATTAAATTGTGAAAAGTAAATAAAAGCGATAAATAAATAAATAAAATCCTAAGTTAAAAACTATTACATTCCCGAAGCAGTTACAATATTGAAATATGGATCAAAAAATAATACGCGCGCGAGAAAATTAAATCGGAGTGTCTTAGGGTTTTGACCCTTTTATTTAAATAAAGCATATTTTTGTTATTTTTGAATTAAAAATTAGTCTAAATTAATAATTGAATTAATTAATGAAAAGATTCTTGTTTTTTTATTATTATTTAAGGACATAAAATAAGAATGGTTAAAAATATTAAAAACCTAATTCTAAATCAATTTTATTTTTTTTTGCAAAATATGTTAAAATTATACCTAATTAAAACTAAATAAATTAATTAATTTTTATTTACAAAAATAAATAATAAAATTAATGGAATTAATACAAATATTATTTTTATTGTTTTTGATTTTTTTATGAAAAAGTTAATTGGTTAATTGATTAATTAAGATAATAATAATAATAATAAATAAACAAATAAGAAAAAAAAAGAAAATGTAAAAAAGAAATACTCAGGGGGGTGTGGGCCTGATCCGGAAGCATGATTAGCAATTTTTTGAGGCCCAGTTATGCCAGCCTGTTTGACCCTTGTGCTTCCCTGCGTGCTTGTTGACCAGGGAGTATGGTGGATGCTCAAATCTAGCTTTTGGATCTTGGCCTGAAGCCACTTGGCACATTGAGATCTGGAGGCATTTGGTGATCCACGCTTGGAGTGCTGCATGTGAATATCTGGAGAAAAAGTTTAACAAAGTTTTGGGGGACCTGGGATTCGAACCCAGGTCCCAATACTCAATGACACGCCTGCCTTGCCAACTCTACTGCGCTGTTTCTTTGTTAGTGGAATGTACAACAAATATTATATGATAAACAATTAATTATGCCTGGCAAAATAAAAAAATGCGCAATTTGTTTAAATGGGCCAATCACGCTAAGCCACGTCTTTGTCTTCTTCAACAAAGACTAGTTCGTTTACCTACGGATTTTAGTCCGCAACTAAATCCATGGCATCATCCTATCAAGAGCTACATGCCATATAAATGCCAACGGAGACCATCACTGCATTCGTCTCTCTCCCCTGATCATTCCTATACCCATCATTAGCCTCAATTTATCCCGCATCAAAAACGCCTAAAAAGCAAGAACAAGAACCCTAGCTCTAGATACGGGGTTACAAGCCACAAAAATAAAATTAAATATTGCAAAATCAATGGAAATTGAATGGCAAGTATGAATGTACAAGAAAATTGGCAAGAGGATGCAAGAAAATGATTTCACGAGATCATGTCCAGAGCAAGGTTCGTGGAGACTTACAATGAGTTTTAGGCAATGAAAAGGCTTGGTTTTGATTGGTATCGCTTCACTGGATGTTAGGGAAGAGAACTATGTCAAGCTTTTGGACTAAATCGTGCTCCAATGTTGTTTTTGATCTCCCACTTTTCAAGCTTTTTCACAAACTTGTTCTGGCCGTTTCAGTAGTGTCCTGTGCGTGTTCTTGGTCTGGCTTGATTGCACATGTATATTAGAAGTGAATTAGGTCAAGAGTTGGGCTTTTATCCAAGTGCATTCAAGGTTTTGAGATTTGACATGATCACCATTATCAAGTTTCCAAATATAGGCCAAATCTGATTTTTTGTGCATAACCAAGCTTGATACGAATTTGATTTGGTTCATGATGATAATTGAAAGTTGTACCAATCACAAAGATATGATTTCATCAATTTTTAGATTTGATTTGATTTAATATTGATTAAAAATGAATTAAATCAATAAAAATAAAATAAAATAGAAAAATAAATTAATGGCCATGAAATCAAATATGGGACATGTGTGTGGCATGACAAGACCATATCAAGTGGAAAAAAGTGGGCCCTTTTTTCAAAAATTGGAGTTTTGAGGATAGTTGACTTTTGGCATATTTGGAAAAATTCCCAACTTCAACAATGCATAACTTCCTCAATTTTAAACGTTTGGAGGTTTTCTTTGACTTTTTGGAAACCTTGAGATGTCCTCTAACCAACCCTTTTGGTCTCTTACCATTTTGATCTTACATGCTCAAGTTATAAGCTTTGGCAAAAAAGGTGTTTTTGTTGACTTTCAAAAATGACCTATAATGTCCAAATTTGTAACTTTTTGTGAGTGCATTTCTTGATCTTGGGGTATGAAGATGGATTGTAGGAAATTGCATCCTCTTCAAAATGAGCTTTGTATGGGTCATTTCTAAAAGTATGAGAAAGTTATGCTTGGTCAAAGTTGAGTTGACTTTTCCTACAAAACCCTAATTTAGCAACTTTTGAATCTTGATGAATCTTGAGCAATCCTTGATGAATCATGATCAACCCTCGATCAAATGATGAATTATCCTTAAAAATGAGAATGTTGACAAAAAATCTCCAGGTTTGACTTTATTTGGGTCACAATTGACTTTTGCCCTAGCACAGTCGATTTTTGGGTCTCTTGGGCAATTGACTGACCAAACTTCCTTTGCAAGGCTTGAAATTTGACATGTATGAACTTGAGAAGACATTAGGACATTGGGGAGCACTTGAGGTCATTTGGATGTAAGGATCTTGATGCAACACAAAACCCTAATTTGAGGTTGACTGCCTTAGGAGGTGATTTGACTGTCCAACTCTTGAGTCATCTTGAGCAACTAGAAGATCATTCTTGACAAATCTTGAGGAATATGGGAGGGCAAATTTTGGGGTACAACAGGTGCCCCTGTTCAATTTTATTAAACCTGAGGATATAGATTGGCTTTCGAGCCTTTCGTGATCCGAAGGTGGAAGATAATTGAACACTAGAGTGCCCAGAAATCTGCACTCACATGGTGTAGTATCAACATTGTGATGTTGGGAATGGGCTTACATATGCCATTTGGAGATTGTTGGTAGGAGGATGGGCTTACAGATGCCATCCGCAGGAGTGTCGATCGCGTAAGAGATTCCTTAGCGAGAACTTGCATACCTGTTGTTGTAAAAGATTTCGCTGGGGAAGTCTAACCTTTGTTGAGATTTAGGAACTCGCTTGTACTTCAACTGAGAGAATGCTTCAGCCGAGTTTTAAGAACCTGTTCATAATTCAATTGGAGGGAAACATCTTCATCAAGATCTAGGAACTGTCTCGTGCTCAACGTAGTATACCGTTGAGGTTATAGAACTTGTCCACACTATGACGGAGGAAAACATCAAGATCTAGGAACTGACTCGTACTCAATGGAGTATACCGTTGAGGTTATAGTACTTGTCCACACTATGACGTAGGGAAACATCTTCATCAAGATATAGGAACTGTCTCGTGCTCAACGTAGTATACCGCTGAGGTTATAGAACTCGTCCACACTATGACGGAGGAAAACATCAAGATCTAGGACCTGACTCGTGCTCAATGGAGTATACCGTTGAGGTTATAGAACTTGTCCACACTATGACGGAGGAAAACATCAAGATTTAGGAACTGACTCGTGCTCAATGGAGTATACCGTTGAGGTTATAGTACTCGTCCACACTATGACGTAGGGAAATATCTTCATCAAGATCTAGGAACTGTCTCGTGCTCAACGTAGTATACCGCTGAGGTTATAGAACTTGTCCACACTATGACGGAGGAAAACATCAAGATCTAGGAACTGACTCGTGCTCAATGGAGTATACCGTTGAGGTTTATAGTACTCGTCCATACTATGACGTAGAGAAACTGTCGAGATTGAGAACCTTATCTGAAATTTAACCGAGGATAATTCAATTGAGATTTAAGAACTGGTTAGGTCTTCGACTAAGCTGAGAACTTAACTGCACCTTTCCTGAAAGGTAAAAGGTCAGTCATATGCAATGCATGAGATGGATCAAACAATGATGTTCTCAACATAAATGAGATTGTATGGTATGATGCGTATATGCATGTATCATGGTGTATGAAAATGTGATGTTTTAGCTGGGGAAAATAAATCCCGGAGCTGTTGGAGAATAAAGTTGAGTTCTTCGTTTCTGCTAGGGATGATGAACGAAGATGATGATGAGAATAAACCTGCAGGATAAAAGGACTCCGTTGGGGAATAAACTGATGAAGAGATTACTCTGTGGGGAATTACTCTATGGGGGAGAGATGTTCTGCTGAGGATTTTAACGATAAACCCCGCTGGGGATTCCGTTGGCAAGCTCTGTTGGGGATTTTGATGATGAACTTCGCTGGGGATAGAAAGAACTTCGTTGGGTATGATCTTTCAGTTGCAACTTGCTGAGGATAACCCAGTTAGACTCTTGTGAGGATAACCTTCTGAATTTGGCTGGGGAGATTTATTTGTGCTCTGCAGGGGATAAGCTTCCAGAATCTACTGGGTAAGATGATTCAACTCTGGCGGGGAAGCCTTTTTAAAACTGCACTGGGGAAATGGCTCTACTGTGGATATCTTGTATTCTTCCGGGAAACATTCTTATATTCCGTTGGGGAATATTAAGACTGCCGGGGATGCTCTTATACTTGCTGGAGGATATCTTTATACTCCGCTAGGGAAGATTAAGACCTTCTGAGGATACCAAGCCTTTTTAGGGCCGATGATAGATTAACTCTGCTTGGGGAGAGCATTGCTGATTCGTTCGTAGTTGCAAGTCTCAGTGGGGAGAGCTACCATTACTGTTTTACTCTGCGGGGAGTGATGGTATCTTGGTCATATTCTTCAACTGAACCTACCTTGGTACCTTGGTGGACAAAGTAACTACACAGTTTGGACATTTCTTATGCCCCTGTTTTTGATATTACCGTAATTCGTCCTTTGTTTCACATGTAAATATTTATGAGCAGCAATTAATGTCAAATGCATATATCAAAAATGAACATTGGACGTTCTTTGCAAAACAAAACAGATAAAGGAAAAACAATTTGAAATTTGTCTGAAAATGAATTTGTATTGATTTTGAAGTTTGGCCTGTAAATAGGCATTTTGGTACAAGAGGTTGACGTCCTAGTAAGAGGACGCCGCCGAACAAATAGAATTTATACAATTTGTGAAAAGAAAACAAAACAGCTATGTGAATAGTCCCACTGGGTTGCAACTCTGCTATTGCCTTTATATCTTCAAGCATCTCATCACTTTGCTGCTTAGTTGAAGATGAATCTGATTGGTTGGTGCCGTCCGAGCCTGATAGTTGATACCGAAGTCTGGATGCGAGGTGATCCAATAAGACATAGTGTTACGCTTTGATCCCTAACTTTTGCCTGGACCGCCCTTTCGGGTTTTCAGTCCACCGGGATACCCATTTTTGCCCAAGCCGCCTTTTCAGGTTTTCAACTTGTCGGGTGTACAGATTTTTTTCATTTTCATCCCTTATTTTTTCCCGAACCCTTTTGGTTCGCCGTGAAGCCCTTATTTTTGCCTAGGCCAGTCAACCTAGCGGGTCTTTGATTATGCGTAGTATCTTTTTACTATGTCTGCATTGACGGGGTGAGGAAGGTCGTCACCATCCATGGTGGTTAGAATCATTGCTCCTCTTGAGAAAATATTCTTAACCACAAATGTCCATTCGTAAGTAGGGGTCCATTTGCCCATGGGATCACCTTGAGGTAGAATAATGCGCTTGATTACCAGGTCCCCAACTTGATACTCTTATCGTCTGACTTTCTTGTTAAATTCCTTGATCATCCGTTTTTGGTACGTCTGACCATGACAAATAGCAGTAAGTCTTTTTTCGTCGATTAGGTTTAGTTGATCAAGCCGGGTCTGCATCCAGTCATCTTCACTCAAACATGCATCCTTCATTATCCAAAGAGAGGGTATCTGAACTTCAATAGGCAAGACTGCTTCCATACCATATACCAAGGAATAGGGTGTTTCCCCTGTTGACGTCCGTGTTGAGGTACGGTACCCATTAAGAGCAAACGGTAACATCTCGTGCCAGTCTTTGTATGTCACTGTCATCTTCTGCACAATCTTCTTAATGTTTTTATTAGCCGCTTCTACAACCCCATTCATCTTCGGCCGGTAGGGAGAAGAGTTATGATGCTGTATCTTGAATTGCTCGCAGAGCTCAGTGATCATCTTGTTGTTGAGATTGGTACCATTGTCCATAATGATCCTCTCTGGTACACCATACCGACAGATCAGATTATGCCGAATGAACCGTGCCATGACGTTCTTGGTTACGGTAGCAAAGGAAGCTGCTTCAACCCACTTTGTAAAGTAATCAATCACTACCAGGATGAAACGATGCCCGTTGGATGCCGTAGGTCTGATCTCGCCGATCATATCAATGCCCCACATTGCAAAAGGCCAAGGTGCTGTCAGAACATTCAGAGTAACTGGAGGAATGTGCACCTTATCAGCATAGACCTGGCACTTGTGACATGTCCGAGAATGCTGATAACAGTCAACTTCCATTGTGGACCAGTAATATCCTGCCCGAAGGATTTTCTTTGCCATGGTATGTCCACTGGAATGAGTTCCGAAAGTACCTTCATGCAGATTTGTCATGATTCTTTCTGCTTCAATCTTATCCACACAACGCAGTAAGGTAGAGTCATGGTTACATTTGTAGAGAATGCCATTGCTGATGAAGAACTTTGCTGCAAACCTTCTCAGAAACTTCTTATCATTAACAGATGCACCCTCGGGATACTCCTGAGCTTCAAGATACCTCTTCACCTCATGATACCAGGGCTTTTTTGTTACTTCTTCAGTCTCAAGATCACAGCAATGTGCAGGTTCGTCCAATTTTTCAATAATGATCCGGGGAGCCTCGTTGTCCCAATTAACTTTGGACATAGAAGACATCGTAGCTAGCGCGTCCGCTAACTGATTCTCCTCTCTAGGGAAGTGTTCAAAGGTTATCTCCTTGAAATGGGGAAGCAACGTCAACACATACTCCTTGTAAGGAATAAGATTTGGGTGTTTCATATCCCACTCGCCTTTGATCTAACTGATCACGAGAGAGGAATCTTCGAAGACACTCAGAAACTTAATCCTTAGGTCAATTGCAGCTCGAAGACCCATTATGCACGCTTCATACTCCGCCATGTTGTTGGTGCAGTTGAAACATAGTCGGGCGGTGAACAGAGTATGGGAGCCTTTAGGAGATATAATCACGGCGCCAATGCCATTACCCAAAGCGTTCGAAGCTCCATCAAAGTACATAGACCATCGAGATCCCTCCTCAGGTCCTTCATCCGGTCCAAGTGTCTCACAATCAGTCACCACCATGATATTCTCGTCTGGAAATTCAAAGTTCATAGACTGGTAATCATCCACTGCTTGATGTGCCAAATGGTCTGCCAATACACTTCCATTGATTGCTTTTTGAGTCGTGTACTGGATGTCATACTCAGTCAAAATCATCTGCCATCTTGCTATTCTTCCGGACAAGGCAGGCTTTTCGAAGATATACTTGATGGGATCCATCTTTGATATCAACAAAGTAGTGTGAGTCAGTATATACTGTCTCAGCCAGCGAGCAGCCCATGCCAAAGCGCATCAAGTTTTCTCAAGCAGTGAGTATCGGGTCTCACAGTCGGTAAACTTTTTGATAAGGTAATAAATAACATGCTCTTTTCGGCCAGACTCGTCATGCTGCCCCAGCACGCACCCCATTGAGTTGTCAAGTACTGTCAAGTATAAGATTAGAGGTCTCCCTTCCACTGGTGGCATTAGGATGGGTGGCTCCTGGAGATACTCTTTAATTCTTTCGAAAGCGGCCTGGCATTCATCGTTCCAACGTACCACTTGATCTTTCTTCAGTAGCTTGAAGATTGGTTCACAAGTAGCAGTTATGTGCGAGATGAATCGGGCAATGTAGTTCAGTCATCCTAGAAAGCCTCTGACCTCCTTCTATGTCTTGGGAGCTGACATCTCTTGTATGGCTTTTACTTTGGCAGGGTCCACTTGAATACCTTTGTCGCTCACGATGAAACCTAGTAGTTTGCCAGACCTCACCCCGAAGGTGCACTTGTTCGGGTTTAATCTCAGCTTGTACAACTTCAACCTGTCAAACAGCTTCTGTAGATGGTCAAGGTGTTCCTCCTTAGTATGGGACCTCACAATCATATCGTCGACATATACTTCAATCTCATAATGGATCATGTCATGAAACAAAGCAACCATGGCATGCTGATATGTTGCCCCAGCATTCTTCAATCTAAAAGGCATGACCTTGTAACAAAAGGTGCCCCACTGAGTAACAAAGGTCATCTTCTCCATGTCTTCGGGAGCCATCTTTATCTGATTATAACCGGAGAAACCATCCATAAAGGAGAACACCTTGTGCTGAGCAGTATTGTCAACCAGAACGTCGATGTGAGGTAGAGGGAAGTCATCCTTAGGGCTTGCCATATTCAAATCTCTGTAGTCAACACACATTCGAACCTTACCATCCTTCTTTGGTACTGGAACCACATTGGCCACCCACTGAGGGTAAGAAGTCACTTCTAGAAAACCGGCGTCAAACTGTTTCATAACTTCGGCCTTGATTTTCTCAGACATCTCTGGGAGCATACGACGAACCTTCTGTTTTACCGGAGGGCAGTCTTCCTTGGTAGGCAGGCGATGAACCACAATGTCGGTATCCAACCCAGGCATATCTTTGTAAGACCAGGAAAAGATCTCAACATAGTCATGCAGCATATGAATCAACCGCTGCTTCACACTAAGCTCCAGATTTGCACCGATCTTAACTTCCTTCTTGTCTGTTTCAGTACCTAGATTCACCGTTTCCACCGGCTCTTCATGTGGCTGAATGGCCCTCTCTTCTTGGAGTAGCAGTCTTGCAAGTTCACTCGGCACTTTGCAATCATCTTCACCTTCGTCTTCGGCTAAGTTGATCGGATTTTCGAAGTCATAACTGGCAGTAGCAGAGTCGTTACTGGTGAGATCCAGAGTGGATTGAGACCTGTATATGTGAGTGTGTGTAAAATAACTGTTTTGCAACATATAATAAAGAAAAACAAGGAGCGCAAAATTTGAAATGCAAGAAACGTCCAATGCTTTTATTAATGATATATGAAAATGGCACACAAAAGCCCTCACAAATGAAGCCACGGTGCCCCGGGTAAGACACCGAGCCATAAAATTTCAAAACATTGTTTGTTACAAATTCAAAACAAAGAGTTCATTACTGGGTAACAAAAGTAATATGGATGAAGTCCTTTGATGTCCAGTTGCTTGGTCCACCATTGGTCATATGATAGATCCAGTTGTCGAATTCAGACTCCTCCACATCATCTTCAATGGCATTTACTCCCGAGTTGCTGATGAACACGGGAGGTCTTCCGATCCTTGCACTTCGAACAACCCTTTGAGCTTCTGCAGTGAAACCCAAACCAAACTTGTTAGTCTTCTGAGTGAAATCAAGAAGTCGGCCCCAATTTGCACACTCACCCTTCTCAATAACAGCCCGGGCATCCTTTAAGGAAGCCATCTTCATAGGAGAATCTTCAACCAGTCTCAGCTGATGCCAGTGTCTGAGGAACCTCTTCAAAGTGCTAAAATGGGGTCTCAATGAACTCCCCATCCATCTCTACGCATCTGAATGAGTTGAGGTGGCTGACCATGTACTCCTCCTCCCATTGAACTGTCACAATCTTCCCTCTGACAGGGTACTTCAGCTTTTGGTGGAGCGTTGAGGTTACAGCTCCAGCTTTGTGTATCCATGGACGACCCAACAAACAAGAATAGGATGGCCGAATGTCCATTACGTAGAATGTAGAATTGAAGACCTGAGAACCAACTTTAATTGGAATATCAACCTCACCATGCACCATCCTTTTAGACCCGTCAAAGGCCCTGACAATGATGTTACTTGGATTTAGCCCAACCCTTCGCAATCCAACCGGTCTAGAGCTTTCTTGGGCAAGACGTTCAATGAGGAACCAGTGTCAACCAATACATGTGCAAGAGTAGTGCCCCTGCATTCAATGGAGACATGCAGGGCATCATTATGGTTCTTCCCTTTAGCAGTCAAATCAGCGTCGGAGAAACCCAAACCATTATCAGCAGTTAAATTGGCCACACAATCGGTAAACTGATCAGCTGATGTCTCTTGTGGCACGTGGGCAGTCTTCAGGAAGGTAATCAGAGCCTTGGCATGGGCCTCTGAACATAAAAACAGTGACAACATAGAAATCTTGGATGGGGTTTGCCCCAGCTGCTCAACTACGTTATAATCACTCTTCTTAATAATCTTCAGGATCTCTTCCATCTCTTGTTTGGAAGCTTCAACAGTAATGGTCTTCGGTGCCTCCGTCTGGGCAGGCACATCAGTGGTGATCCCTTTGCCCCGAGAGTTAGATGACTCGGTGACAGGGGTATGACTAAGAACTTGATCAGGAATGGCAGTAAGTACACTTGCAGGTGTAATGACAATAGGTCTTCGGATAGTTGGTGGAGCAATATCAGGTGAGAAAAGTCTACCGCTGCGGGTGACTTTAGCAGGCCCAGTAATGTTGCTGACGCCGATATCAGCATCCAAATCTTGCTTAACTCCAAGAACATAAACATCTGCCCCATAGTGCCAAGGGACAGCTTTGTCAGAGGTGTAGGGGATGGGCCCCGGAATAATGATGATTACAGGTGCGATCTTTGGAGTAGATGTAATTCTAACAGGCTTCCTCGAGGGAGCCTTGGAAGAATTGTCGAAAATGGTAATGATGGCAACTTCTTCAGTATGAATGGAAGGAACAACGATCTTTTCAAACAGGATCTCTTTGCTATCCATCAAGTTTTGGATACCTGACTTCAGGAATGGGCAACCAGTAGGTAAAACGGAACACATATGGCAACTTTCGCCACAGCCCAGAAATAAACCGGCTAGCAACAGGTTCTTCTTGACAGTCATCAGAGGGGTAACAATGTCATCCACAGAAACTACAAACAAGTCCTCTTCTAGAGCATTCACTCCATGCTTGGGCACGAGAGCAGTTACAACATTGGGCCTCTCGGGCGCCTCAAACTCAATTTCCTTTGCATAAATTAGGTCTTGCACCCTGTTCCTCAAAACCCAACAATCATCTGTATTATGCCCCAGGCTATCAGAGTGAAAAGCGCAACGGGCATTAGGGTTGTATTTTGGTGACGTGGTGCTTGGATTCTTCAGAACTTCTTTTAGAGTCACCAGATTGGTCTTCAGCAACTGTGGCAGAATCTGAGACAAAGTCATGCTGAGACGAGTGAATTGCCTTCGAGGTCTCTCGTCCTTTTGTTGATTGTGATGCTGAGGAGCACCAGCAGGTTTTGAAATAACAACCGCATTGACAGCTTGGCGGTGTTCAGGTCTATTCTGTCTTCTTGCACTGTAGACAACACTGAACTCTTTCTTAAACGGTTTCTTCTTGGTGCTCGATGAGGCACCCTTCTGTATCTTCCCAGCCTTAATACCATCTTCAATCCTCTCACAAGTCAAAATAAGATCTGTAAATCCAGCTGAAGAGCTTCCAATCAGATGATTAAAGAACGGACCAGACAGGGTCCCCAGAAACCTGTCCACAAGCTCACGATCAGCCAAAGGTGGCTGCACCCTTCCAACAAGGTCTTTCCATTTTTGAGCATACTCTTTGAATCCTTCACCCGTTCCTATTAACATACCCTGGAGTTGGGTACGCGTATGAGCGAGGTCAGAGTTGTACTGATACTGCCTATAGAATGCAGTAGCCAAATCTTCCCAGCTACGGATACTGGCTCCGTCCAACTGATAGAACCACTCAAGTTGAGTCCCTGAGAGACTGTCTTGAAAGAAATGGATCCATAGGTTCTTATCGGCAGTGTAAGGCTGGATCTTCCTCACATATGACCGGAGGTGCAGCTTTGGACAGGAAACTCTGTCATACTTGGCAAAGGCAGGTGCCTTGAATTTATGGGGAATCACCACCCCAGAGGATAGACCTAGATCTCCGAAGTCCAGACCGGGCACTTTCTAAATTTCCATAGCGCTCAAACGGTCTTCCAGCTGTTTGTACTTATCCTCAGCAGGAGGATACTGTTCTTCATCATAGTCCGTCTCGTTGTCGGAGACCATAGGGCTAGGAGCCCTCCTTTCTTGTGGACTATCTTTCCCTCCAGATGAGGTGGTCAGATCAACTTCATTCTCCAGCTCGTTTCCAAACCTGCGTCCAGTGTTGAACATGATGGTCCTCTTCTTCTTCTTCTTTTTCAGAATCAAGGTCTTCAGGTCCTGCTGACCCTTAGCTAGATTCATGAACAACTCTTGAAATTGGGAATTCTGGGCCTGGAGGGCCTTGATAGCTTGCTCAGTTGAAGGTTCAGCAGACATGATGATTGCTGAAATAAACATCGAAGAAGATAAGAGACCTGTAATGGGGTACCTGTTTATGAAGTGCATGGGATGAAATGCGTATGATTTATGATTTCAAAGACAATCGGGATTCAAATTTGTAAACAAGAAAGGAAACACACTTTATTAGATTTAAACTTCAAAATTTAAATTGTTCAACAAATTGCCCTTAGGCGTTACAAGAATGGAAATACTAAAAAGTAAATAAAAACTGTAAAAGAAATCATCAAAGGTCCATCAATGCTCCCATGGTCTCTTCTTCTCAGTGCGGACATAATCATTCAGGATCCGCTCGTTCTCCAGTTGGCTAGTCAGCTTCTGGATCTTCTGTTCCTGTTCATTGAACCTCTCTCGGCAGGAATCTCGTTCATCCCTCAACTGCATCCAAGACCTCTTCAGTGTCCCAATATCATTGGGCATATAGGGGTGGAGAATGGTTGGAAGAACCCCCTCCTCATTAGCAACTTCAAGAGTAACAGGCCTGACAGCTTCATATGGCATACATAGCTTTTGGGCACGGATGCGGACCCATCTGAGATATGGCTCCATTGGCAGAGAAGTCTTTGGTCCCAACTCATATGGGTCAGATTGGTGAACTCTATCCCAAGCCCTGATGAATCTACGACGCAGCTCGTCGCTATCTCCCTGAAAATTAAAGATGATATGAGACATCAACATCTCATGAGGCCTTTCTCTTCTGGCTCTTCCAAACTGACGGAGAGCTAAACATGGGTTGTAATAAATCCCTCCATGGGTTTCGATCAATGGAACATTAGGATACTCTCCACAACGATCAATGACAGTCACCTCATCCATACCATTGAGAGTCCAGATAATGTCATTATTAGAAAGAGACATAACCCTATAAGCCCAGCCCATTCCTTCTTTGTTCTTCAGTACGGACTTAGGGAGGTGTGAAATAAACCACCTCGACAATAAAGGAGCACAACTGTTGTACCCCAAAATTTGCCCTCCCATATTCATCAAGAAATTGCCAAATCAAGGTCACAAAATTCCCCAAGGGTTGTGCAGCTCAACTGTCTCCTAGACAGTCAAAACTAGGGTTTGGGTCCTGATCAAGGAAATGAACTTTTCAAAGGCCCAATCAAGTCTCATATGCTTACAAAGATGGTCAAGTATCCTCATGTCAAGTTTCAAGGCATTCAGCTCAAAATTGCACAGTCAAAACCCTAGATTGCACTACAGTCAACTGTAGGGGCAAAATGGTCATTTGACAGTCAAAAGTTCAAATTTTTGGTCAATATATCATTTTGAAGCCACAAACATCATTTGATCAATGCTTGATCATGATTCTCAAAATTTGGCTCAGAAATCATCAAAGAGGCAATAGTTGCTATATTTGGACAGCTGAAAAAGTCAACTGAAATTGACCAAGGCATAACTTTCACATGGATTATCAGAAAAATTCCATCCAAAGCTCATTTTGAAGAGAAAGACATTTCCTACAATTCATCTTCATGTTCCAAGTCCAAGAAATGCTCTCACAAAAAGTTATCAATTTCAACATTATAGGTCATTTTCAAAAGTCAACAAAAAGTGACTTTAAGTCAAAGGCCATAACTTGAGATTGGTAAATCAAAATGACATGGGACCAAAGGCATTGGTTAAAGGACTCAAAGACCTTTCCAAAATGTCCAAGAATATGTGAAAAGCTTAAAAATTGACCAAGTTATGCCTTGTGGAAGTTGGGAAATGTTTGGAAATTTTTGAAAGTCAACATTGATGCAAAAGGCCTAAAAATGCAAATGGGCCCATTTTTCTTCCAAGATTCTTCATGCCAAGCCTATGCACGACCACTAGGCCCAAAGGGAAGTATTCTCATATTTTTTAATTATTTATTTGAATTAATATTAATTTATATTCATTTAAATCATTTTAATTCATGAAAAATATAACCTTAAGCAAAACAAATCTTTTTATGCATGATTTGGACTTGAGATTTCGTGCACATGCTGATATAGAAGGTTTTGGCTTGATTGAAACCTAATTGACACAAGAACCATGAAAAAAGATTGTAAAAGATCCTTAACAAATCAAAGATTGAAAACAATTATGGACATGGATTTTATTGAATCTTTTTAACCTAATTGCTTCCATACAAGTATGAGATCACAACCCTAATGTTAAAGGACTAAAAAGCTGCGCCCCAAACTCCATTGCATTCTTGAATTTTTTCATAAAAACACCAATACTGAAATCAAGGTTTTAGTGTGATTCAAGCTCCAATTTTTATTTCAATAGCATCCTGAGGCATTCTTGAACCTTTCTCAATCAATAACAACAACAAAAAGGCCCTGAATTGGTACCCACGAGTCCAACTGTATCAAGAAAATCTTGAAATCGCATATCATATTCTAAGCATCTTTCATGAATTTTGTTTGTTGATTCTTATTCTTTGTGAAATTCTAAAGCTAACTGTGGTGTTTAATTGTATTTTTATTGACTATATACGATTATGCCATTGCCAAAAGTTAGGGTTTTCAGGAGCTCGAATTAGGGATTTTCTATAGAGGAAAAATCAGGACCAATGGATACCATGGTTGAGTTCAGCGTACCAAGACGAAGAAGAATGCATACCCGCGAACAATTTATGATGCCCATGGTTCTATTCGCTATTTTCTTGAATACCCCCTAAGGCAACGTTTCAAAAACCGTTGCTCTTTTGTTTTATGTTACAGGGGTGGTGAGGAAGAAGATGGCGTGTCAATCAGTGATACGTCTGTTTAAAAATTCGCGCGTCTTAGCCATCATGCATTAGTTTTGATTTTTGTTATTTATTAGTCATAATATATTAAATGAAAAGCAATAGCGCAGTTGGTAACGTGTGACATGAATAATCCTCAAGACCTGGGTTCAAGTCCCAGGTCTGGCAAAAGTTTCACATTATTTTTCATAAAAAATTCTTATGCAGCGCGCTTGAGGAGGATCACCATATTCCATCAGCATCCCATTAGCCACGCGTCCACAATGATCAAATCAATGTCCAGGCTTCAGGGTACACCCTAGGCATGAGTCAAACGCATCATATGGAATTATGGAAAGTCAGCGAAATCAAGCTTAATGGGCCTTAAATTACCAGGCCTATACCTCCTTATTTGGGACAACACCCCACCCTGGTTTGCATTTTATATTTTTTTTTCTCACTTTTATTTTTATTGTCTTATTTATTTTATTGTCTTAATTCAATTAATTAATTTTTTCTATAAAATATAAAAACATTATAAAAATCAGAAAATACCAAAAAAAATAGTTCCTTTTTAATAAAAAAATCAAAAAAATGTAGAATTTAGGTTTTAATAGTTAATTCTTTTTATTCCCTTTTTTTTTCCACAATAATAATAATTATTTATTTATTTATTTATTTTCCTATTTAAATTGTACATAAATGAATTAGGTTTAATTTAGGTCATATTTTAATTCTTTCACAATAAATAAAAAATATTAGAATTAGGGTTTGCCGTTTAATTTAATCTCAATTAATTTCTTTTTTCCATTAAATTTAAAAAACACAAAAATATCATTCTCATTTAATTTTAATTTTTAAATCCTTATTAATTAATTGTTTGCAAAAGGGTCCAACGCCCTAGTTTTATTTTAATTTCTTTATTTCGCGCATTTATTTTATTATCGCTTATTATAATTTTGTAAATATCCCAAAGCCATGTAATTTAAATTTCTCGCACTTTTATTTATTCGCTTTATTTATTTTCCGCTAAATCGGGTCCGGTTTAATTTTGGCGATGTGGACCCGCGCCTTTGTAATAATCTTAGATTTATTTTTCGCAACTTTATAACTGTTAAATATGCATGCAAGAATGAATGGCCTTAATTAAAATCAAGCGTAGAACACGACAAACATGATAAGACAAATAACTGAAACATGACACACAATTCGCACACACCACCCCTAGGGTACGCCTCACTGTTGCCTTTCGAAAGGTGGTCGTCGAGTAGAAAACGTCTTAGTAAGTCCTCATGATCCGAGAACCTGGCATGAGGGTAGCTTCTAAGGTGTCTTCCCATTGCTCCGGTGATCACCACGTCCCTAAAATCGAATTGACCCGAACACCTCCAACGGTGGTGCTACCTACCTCTCAATGGTGGGATGGCACTACTTTAAAGGACTTTTACACAGACGAATTCCTTAGGGTAGGTAGGTTCTCAAGGATACTTGCTCTCTTCAAAACAAACTGAAATCTTTTCACCAACACATTTTCAAAAGCTTTCAAAGCAAATTTTTCAAACACTCTGACGTACGAGTCGAACTGAAATTTTTTCAAAGAAACTTTTTAAACCCACATTGAAAAGCAAACAAACAATTTTGAAAACACATTGAGCAAGTATCTAAGAGCCCATGGATAACCATGGATAGAAAGGGTGCTAACACCTTCCCTTTCTATAACCTACCTCCCGAACCGAGAGCAATCTCTTTAAGGAATTTTTCTGTGCTTTTGTCCTTTCCATTTGGAGAAAATAAAAGACGGTGGCGACTCTTGCTTCCGCGACATTTCGCGAACCAGCGTTAAACAGTCAGTTCCAGATCCACCGATCACAGAACTGGCGACTCTGCTGGGGAAAATCTTAAAGTGAGGTGTACCTTAAGGCTAGCTTATAACTATGTTTTCAATTGTATTGCTTTGTGTGCTTTAAATTGTGGGTTGCTTGGGAGTTCTATAGATCCTAAACCCGGATCTGGGGGATACCTTTCTTAGAAAGTAGCAACAAGGCTGTGAGGGAACTGTGCGGGGTATACCGACATGGTTGAAACAGTCTGCTACGTTGATGTGGCACTTTGGTGTGTACCGGTAACCCTTGAGTTCAGTCAAGGAGAGTACGGGGCCTCCGCGTGGTGTCGTGAAGCATCAACAGACCTTAGGAACCTTAATTGAACTATCTTGGCCTCTTTAGGGTAGTGAGATAACTGACTTTGGTGCAGTCCGAGGTTGGTTAATACTCGATACTACACTCAATTGAGGGTTGCTTTCCTGGAATATTTCGGTCGCCAGTTCAGTGGCTAAATCGAAACGATGAACAATGAAAGCAATCCCGTGATATTGGGAACCTTAGAACCCGGTTACTTTGATTAGGACAGGTATGAACCCACCAACTTCAAGAGGGTACTACCCAGACCCCATGCTGGCCTAAACCCTAAGGGCTCATCTTGTGTGACTCGTGTGCCTTCGTACTTGACTATTTGCATGCTTGTTGTCTGACACTTGGGCTTCTTGCAGGTTTTGTTTGTAGTCCTTAATTAGGACTCATAACAAGGTTTACTAAATTACTTGCAGGTCTTGTTTATAGTCCTTAACTAGGACTCATGACAGGGTTTACCAAATTACTTGCAGGTCTTGTTTATAGTCCTTAACCAGGACTCATGACAGGGTTTACCAAATTTCTTGCAGGTGTTGTTTATAGTCCTCAACTGGGACTCATAACAAAGTATACTGAATTTTCTTGCAGGGTTTGTGTATAGTCCTTAATTGGGACTCATAACAGGGTTTACCTACGTCACCCCATGCATAGCATGACATCATACCATTGCATACCATTGCATACATCCTAACCCATTTCAAGGATCTCAAGGGCTTGTGATGCAGGTCATGATGAACAACTGTCTAGCCAGGGGCAAAGAGGATTTATTTTCCTCCAGCCAAAGTTGTCAGAGGCTATGACCCACTTGATATGGTGAGCTCTGACACTTGAAGAAGGTTCCCCTAGCCAAGGTTGTCAGGGGCTATGACCCACTGGATATGGTGAGCCTTTGACCCTTGAAGAAGGACTCTCAACAACATGCAGTTCCTTCAATCAAGCTACCGAATCCAAATGCTAACAAACTTTCTTGTTTACCCCGCGAGGTCCTTGAAAACATTACATGCACATCATACACATCGTTGCATAGCAGGTATCCTTGTTGCAGGTCACTTACCCTTCTCGCTGTTTATTTCAGCAATGGCTTCCCAACAAGGTAACCAGGGTCTTCATGCTCAAGAGACTCAATTCAGAGAAATCTTCCTAGGTCTATCCAAGGGGCAGGAAGAGTTGAGGGCACTCCTCATGGGGAATCTGATCAGAAAGAGTCCTGAAGATGACAAGGACGAACAGCTGAAACGTCTACAAGCTGAGGTAGACACATTGAAAACCCAGATGCTGGGGCAAAGGGCCCTCATTCAAGGTTTAGCTCAGGAGCAAGGAGAGCTGAGGGCCATGATCAGTCAGCTTCATCAAGACATGAAGCAACCAGCCCAAGTCAGGGACCAAGTCTTTGATCAGCCACCAAGGGGACCAAAGTCTGGTATGGTGAAGAATGAACCTCTCCAAATTGCTACTACTTCACAAGCCCAGTATCAACGGGGTAATCGACGCAAGCGATACACGCCTGGAAGACATTTCACTGAGACTGGCATACTACCATCTCTAATGCTGGAACACTTGTTGGAGGTCAATCTGATTACTTTAAAGGGTCCTCCCCAGAATCCTGACATCTCTGCTCCTACTTATAACCCTGATAAAAGATGTGCCTACCATTCTGACAGTCCTGGACATGGCACCAATGACTGTTGGAGCTTGAAGAACAAGATCCAAGACTTGATCGACGGAAAGGTGATAGAGTTCATGCCAGATGGCGAGATGAAAATCTTCCGCTGAGAATTCTCCATCTGAGATAGCTAGTTCAAACTAAGAAACTTTTGTTCATTCGAATGTTCAAGTTGCAATTTTCTTCTGTTCAAACATTTATTCATGTTACACATTGTTATTTCATTAATGCATCGCTTATGTCTATTTTGAATCAATATATTCGTATTCACTATACGTAAATTATTTTCATATTTTTTCTGATGTCAACTCCCAATCAATAATTCTAAGCCTCTTGAGGGAGGATGACGAACACGATACCACGATCTTTACAGTATGCTTTTGAACAAACCCCGCTGATGAGGTACAGGCATTGTTTCAATCCCTAAACACTGGAGTTATAAGGATGATAATCCCTCGTCAACCCATCAGAGCCAAAGAAGTAGGAGTTTTTATTTTCGAAAATCAAAACCCTTAATCATAACCTGGGGCAGGGTAGTCTCTCAGTTGATCCAAGTACATAACGAATGGCACCGAAGAGATCTTTACAAAATGAACAAAGACAGTGACGGTGCAAAACAGTCATAAAAACAGGCAGTCATCATCAAAATCCATAAACGAAAAGCCCAAAAAGTCTAAACCTACAAAGGGGACTTATGAAACTGGGGCATCCCGCTGACTGTAATTCCAAAAAAGGAAACAGTTCAGGCAAAAAAAGAAAGGGATAACAAAAATCAAAAAGCAAGAGGTCTCACAAACCCTCAACAAAAAAGGAATGACTGCCTATTCAAAATAAATCATCAATATCTGAACCATCATTGGAACATCAGGACAAAAACTCAAAAAAGGTCTAACGCACGATCAACTGAGTTTAGGTTTGGAGAACAACACGAAGAGCGGGTGGGTACAAATAAAATTTGAGCCTTTATCCTTTGTTTCTTAAACCGTGAACCAGGCCACATTATAACCCTTAAAAGTCCTAGCTGAAGCACGGGTTAGTTCGAAAGCATACTGTTACGAAAGGTATCCTGACTCCTTAAGGCTTACGGTAAATACGGAGTTGACATCACGTTTTACAAACATTCACTTGTTTTATGAAAAAGAATGCATTTTTAAAATCTTCAAGACAGACATAAGCTTTGCATTTTTAACATAACTTTGTTTGCATATGACCTTTTGTTTGAACAGCAGGAAAATTCGCACGACGAAAGTCTAATGAACAAGAGTATCTCCAATCAAGGGGCACAACATGATCATGGTCCAATCATCTGGGGCAATCCAATCAAGATTCGGAGAATCTCTCAAAAGGCCAAATAGCCTGGGGCAAATCTCTGCCTGAGTCACTTGGGGCATTCTAATAACGAATCTCGCCTGATCAAACACCTTCTGGTGGCATGACAAAACGCTACAACAGGGGCACCTCCCTACATCCTGAGAGCATGGACATAGTCGGAAAAAATACTGCGCATAATCAAAGACCCGCTAGGTTGACACACCTAGGCAAAAATCAGGGCTTCCCGGCGAACCAAAAGGGTTCGGGCAAAAATAAGGGATGGAAATGAAAAATCTGTACACCCGGCAAGTCGGAAACCTGAAAAGGCGGCTTGGGCAAAAATGGGTATCCCGGTGGACTGAAAACCCGAAAGGGCGGTCCAGGCAAAAGTTAGGGATCAAAGCGTACGACTATGTCCTGTCATCTTATCACCTGCCTATCAGAAGAAGCTTGGTCTATCAACAACTATCAACCCTTCACAGGGGCCTCCTCCCACAGAAACAGGGGCAATAAAGAGTTGTCTAAGCAACCTAATGGTTCTGCCCTCCAAGGTACCAAGGTAGGTTCAGCTAAAGAACATGACCGAGGATCTTAAATTCCCCAGAGAGTAGTTCAGCAAAACAATACATTCTTCTCCAAGCAAATCATCAAATATCAAGGCAATTGAGTATCCTCCTGTAGATCTCAATACCTCCCCAGCAGCACGCATCCTTAACAAGCATCCCCGGCAGTCTTGGTCTAAAGATTGTTCCCCGGCGGTATCTCAATATTCAAAGGAATCACTTCCCCAGCATATCAAACTCCCCAGAAGAGTCCAATCCAGTTCCCCAGGAAAAGTTGGAATTCATCCCTCCAAGCAGTAAGCCTATCCCCAGTAGATTCTGGAAGCTTATTCCCTCGCAGAGCACGAACGCGTCGTCCCGGCTTGATTTAAAGAGTTATTTCCGTAACAGGATATAACTGGGTTATCCTCAGCCAAAAGCCACGGAAAGAGCGTCCTCGGCAAAGTATCTTCCTACCCCCAGCGAAGTCTATCAACACTTCCAATACAACAAGGATATCCCCAGCGGAGTTATCTTCATCAACTCAGCAAAGCATCGCTATCCCCACAGAGTAGCACTCCCCAGCATGATCGCTAGAATATCTTTTCTCCCGCAGAATTATTCCATTTGCCAAGTTTATTCCTCAACGGAGTTATCTTCTCCTACCGGTATTCTTGCAACAATCATCCACAGCGGAAGCGAAATCTCTTCCTCAACATCAGCCCAGGATATGACTTTCCGGCACCCGTCAAGGATTTATTTTCCTAGACAAAAACATACATGAATCATCACATACATCATTATAGCATGCATATACACACCATAGCATATAAATCGTATCCATGTTTGCTTGATCCATATCATGCATCGCATATAACTAACCTCTACCTTTCAGGAAAAATGCAGTTGAAATTCTCAAACATATTTCAAAGACTTCTCTAGTCCAGTTAAATCGACTCCAAACAGATTTTTCTGATAAAGACTCAGTAGATATTCTCTTATGGTCCCCTCTCCAACGGCGTGTGAGGTGGTAATTCCTTCTTCAGATGTTCCCCTCTCCGGCATGAGCGTGAGGTGATATTCTCTTATGGTCCCCTCTCCAACGGCGTGTGAGGTGGTAATTCCTTCTTCAGATGTTCCCCTCTCCGGCATGAGCGTGAGGTGATATTCTCTTATGGTCCCCTCTCCAACGGCGTGTGAGGTGGTAATTCCTTCTTCAGATGTTCCCCTCTCCGGCATGAGCGTGAGGTGATATTCTCTTATGGTCCCCTCTCCAACGGCGTGTGAGGTGGTAATTCCTTCTTCAGATGTTCCCCTCTCCGGCATGAGCGTGAGGTGATATTCTCTTATGGTCCCCTCTCCAACGGCGTGTGAGGTGGTAATTCCTTCTTCAGATGTTCCCCTCTCCGGCATGAGCGTGAGGTGATATTCTCATGGTCCCCTCTCCAACGGCGTGTGAGGTGGTAATTCCTTCTTCAGATGTTCCCCTCTCCGGCATGAGCGTGAGGTGATATTCTCATGGTCCCCTCTCCAACGGCGTGTGAGGTGGTAATTCCTTCTTCAGATGTTCCCCTCTCCGGCATGAGCGTGAGGTGATATTCTCATGGTCCCCTCTCCAACGGCGTGTGAGGTGGTAATTCCTTCTTCAGATGTTCCCCTCTCCGGCATGAGCGTGAGGTGATATTCTCATGGTCCCCTCTCCAACGGCGTGTGAGGTGGTAATTCCTTCTTCAGATGTTCCCCTCTCCGGCATGAGCGTGAGGTGATATTCTCTTATGGTCCCCTCTCCAACGGCGTGTGAGGTGGTAATTCCTTCTTCAGATGTTCCCCTCTCCGGCATGAGCGTGAGGTGATATTCTCTTATGGTCCCCTCTCCAACGGCGTGTGAGGTGGTAATTCCTTCTTCAGATGTTCCCCTCTCCGGCATGAGCGTGAGGTGATATTCTCTTATGGTCCCCTCTCCAACGGCGTATGAGGTGGTAATTCCTTCTTCAGATGTTCCCCTCTCCGGCATGAGCGTGAGGTAATATTCTCTTCTGGTCCCCTCTCCAACGGCGTGTGAGGTGGTAATTCCTTTTTAAGGTGTTTCCCTCTCCGGCATGAGCGTGAGGTGATATCTCCTTTCAGATTATAATTTCCTATAGTTCCCTCTCCAACGGTGATTGAGGTGACTCCCTTTGAGATTATAGTGTCCTTTGGTTCTCTTCCTGGCACTACAAAGATGGTAGTTCTCACCAAGGTTTTCTCAACGAGCGTTGTTGAGGTTGAAATCATTCAGGATTCTCTTACCATCCATGCTAAGGCAGTAACCATCCCTGGTTCATTCATCAACGTTTGAAGCTCCAGACCCAACTCTTGTAACCAGTCAGGACATATCTATATCAAGCATCTAAAATCAGTTCCTGCAACGTGTCAGGTACTCATTTTTCTGTTTTGCAGGTATGCAGGTTCTCGCTAAGGACTCTCCCACGCGATCAACATCCAGATGGCATCTATAAGCCCATCATCCTATCCAGCAATCTCTAAATGGCATCTATAAGCCCATTCCCTCATCATCATTGCTACTATGTGAGCGCAAATTTCTGGGCACTCTAGTGTCCAATCATCTTCTACCCTCGGATTACGAAAGGCATGTCAGCCAATCTGCATCCTCAGGTCTAAGAAGATTGAACAGGGGCAACTGTTGTACCCCAAAATTTGCCCTCCCATATTCATCAAGAAATTGCCAAATCAAGGTCACAAAATTCCCCAAGGGTTGTGCAGCTCAACTGTCTCCTAGACAGTCAAAACTAGGGTTTGGGTCCTGATCAAGGAAATGAACTTTTCAAAGGCCCAATCAAGTCTCATATGCTTACAAAGATGGTCAAGTATCCTCATGTCAAGTTTCAAGGCATTCAGCTCAAAATTGCACAGTCAAAACCCTAGATTGCACTACAGTCAACTGTAGGGGCAAAATGGTCATTTGACAGTCAAAAGTTCAAATTTTTGGTCAATATATCATTTTGAAGCCACAAACATCATTTGATCAATGCTTGATCATGATTCTCAAAATTTGGCTCAGAAATCATCAAAGAGGCAATAGTTGCTATATTTGGACAGCTGAAAAAGTCAACTGAAATTGACCAAGGCATAACTTTCACATGGATTATCAGAAAAATTCCATCCAAAGCTCATTTTGAAGAGAAAGACATTTCCTACAATTCATCTTCATGTTCCAAGTCCAAGAAATTCTCTCACAAAAAGTTATCAATTTCAACATTATAGGTCATTTTCAAAAGTCAACAAAAAGTGACTTTAAGTCAAAGGCCATAACTTGAGATTGGTAAATCAAAATGACATGGGACCAAAGGCATTGGTTAAAGGACTCAAAGACCTTTCCAAAATGTCCAAGAACATGTGAAAAGCTTAAAAATTGACCAAGTTATGCCTTGTGGAAGTTGGGAAATTTTTGGAAATTTTTGAAAGTCAACATTGATGCAAAAGGCCTAAAAATGCAAATGGGCCCATTTTTCTTCCAAGATTCTTCATGCCAAGCCTATGCACGACCACTAGGCCCAAAGGGAAGTATTCTCATATTTTTTAATTATTTATTTGAATTAATATTAATTTATATTCATTTAAATCATTTTAATTCATGAAAAATATAACCTTAAGCAAAACAAATCTTTTTATGCATGATTTGGACTTGAGATTTCGTGCACATGCTGATATAGAAGGTTTTGGCTTGATTGAAACCTAATTGACACAAGAACCATGAAAAAAGATTGTAAAAGATCCTTAACAAATCAAAGATTGAAAACAATTATGGACATGGATTTTATTGAATCTTTTTAACCTAATTGCTTCCATACAAGTATGAGATCACAACCCTAATGTTAAAGGACTAAAAAGCTGCGCCCCAAACTCCATTGCATTCTTGAATTTTTTCATAAAAACACCAATACTGAAATCAAGGTTTTAGTGTGATTCAAGCTCCAATTTTTATTTCAATAGCATCCTGAGGCATTCTTGAACCTTTCTCAATCAATAACAACAACAAAAAGGCCCTGAATTGGTACCCACGAGTCCAACTGTATCAAGAAAATCTTGAAATCGCATATCATATTCTAAGCATCTTTCATGAATTTTGTTTGTTGATTCTTATTCTTTGTGAAATTCTAAAGCTAACTGTGGTGTTTAATTGTATTTTTATTGACTATATACGATTATGCCATTGCCAAAAGTTAGGGTTTTCAGGAGCTCGAATTAGGGATTTTCTATAGAGGAAAAATCAGGACCAATGGATACCATGGTTGAGTTCAGCGTACCAAGACGAAGAAGAATGCATACTCGCGAACAATTTATGATGCCCATGGTTCTATTCGCTATTTTCTTGAATACCCCCTAAGGCAACGTTTCAAAAACCGTTGCTCTTTTGTTTTATGTTACAGGGGTGGTGAGGAAGAAGATGGCGTGTCAATCAGTGATACGTCTGTTTAAAAATTCGCGCGTCTTAGCCATCATGCATTAGTTTTGATTTTTGTTATTTATTAGTCATAATATATTAAATGAAAAGCAATAGCGCAGTTGGTAACGTGTGACATGAATAATCCTCAAGACCTGGGTTCAAGTCCCAGGTCTGGCAAAAGTTTCACATTATTTTTCATAAAAAATTCTTATGCAGCGCGCTTGAGGAGGATCACCATATTCCATCAGCATCCCATTAGCCACGCGTCCACAATGATCAAATCAATGTCCAGGCTTCAGGGTACACCCTAGGCATGAGTCAAACGCATCATATGGAATTATGGAAAGTCAGCGAAATCAAGCTTAATGGGCCTTAAATTACCAGGCCTATACCTCCTTATTTGGGACAACACCCCACCCTGGTTTGCATTTTATATTTTTTTTTCTCACTTTTATTTTTATTGTCTTATTTATTTTATTGTCTTAATTCAATTAATTAATTTTTTCTATAAAATATAAAAACATTATAAAAATCAGAAAATACCAAAAAAAATAGTTCCTTTTTAATAAAAAAATCAAAAAAATGTAGAATTTAGGTTTTAATAGTTAATTCTTTTTATTCCCTTTTTTTTTCCACAATAATAATTATTATTTATTTATTTATTTATTTTCCTATTTAAATTGTACATAAATGAATTAGGTTTAATTTAGGTCATATTTTAATTCTTTCACAATAAATAAAAAATATTAGAATTAGGGTTTGCCGTTTAATTTAATCTCAATTAATTTCTTTTTTCCATTAAATTTAAAAAACACAAAAATATCATTCTCATTTAATTTTAATTTTTAAATCCTTATTAATTAATTGTTTGCAAAAGGGTCCAACGCCCTAGTTTTATTTTAATTTCTTTATTTCGCGCATTTATTTTATTATCGCTTATTATAATTTTGTAAATATCCCAAAGCCATGTAATTTAAATTTCTCGCACTTTTATTTATTCGCTTTATTTATTTTCCGCTAAATCGGGTCCGGTTTAATTTTGGCGATGTGGACCCGCGCCTTTGTAATAATCTTAGATTTATTTTTCGCAACTTTATAACTGTTAAATATGCATGCAAGAATGAATGGCCTTAATTAAAATCAAGCGTAGAACACGACAAACATGATAAGACAAATAACTGAAACATGACACACAATTCGCACACACCACCCCTAGGGTACGCCTCACTGTTGCCTTTCGAAAGGTGGTCGTCGAGTAGAAAACGTCTTAGTAAGTCCTCATGATCCGGGAACCTGGCATGAGGGTAGCTTCTAAGGTGTCTTCCCATTGCTCCGGTGATCACCACGTCCCTAAAATCGAATTGACCCGAACACCTCCAACGGTGGTGCTACCTACCTCTCAATGGTGGGATGGCACTACTTTAAAGGACTTTTACACAGACGAATTCCTTAGGGTAGGTAGGTTCTCAAGGATACTTGCTCTCTTCAAAACAAACTGAAATCTTTTCACCAACACATTTTCAAAAGCTTTCAAAGCAAATTTTTCAAACACTCTGACGTACGAGTCGAACTGAAATTTTTTCAAAGAAACTTTTTAAACCCACATTGAAAAGCAAACAAACAATTTTGAAAACACATTGAGCAAGTATCTAAGAGCCCATGGATAACCATGGATAGAAAGGGTGCTAACACCTTCCCTTTCTATAACCTACCTCCCGAACCGAGAGCAATCTCTTTAAGGAATTTTTCTGTGCTTTTGTCCTTTCCATTTGGAGAAAATAAAAGACGGTGGCGACTCTTGCTTCCGCGACATTTCGCGAACCAGCGTTAAACAGTCAGTTCCAGATCCACCGATCACAGCAACACATCAAAGTTCCCCACTTTCGGGCAGTACGAGCATAGAGCTGATGAAGGATGTCACCCAAGAGAGTGGGTACCAGATTCTGAGAGATGAAGATCTTTATGGCATTAATATCAACAAAAGTGTCAGGATTCGGAAACAATACCTGACCATAAATCAAGAGAGCCAGAATGTCCTCGTACGCCTTGAAGTCTAGGCTATCCCAGAAGTAATTAGCCTTGTCAACCAAAAACTTAGTCAGAAAACCCTTAGCTCCACTTCTAGTCTCCCAGTTAGCCATTACCTCCTCCTTGGTCAAGTGAAGGGCTGCAACAATTTCTTCGGGCTTAAGAGTCTTTTCCCAACCAGTAAACGGAGTCTGTTCCAGGACAGAGATACCGAGCATCTCAGAGAACTCTTCTAGGGTAGGAACCAGCTGGAAGTCCTGGAAAGTAAAACAATGGTACAACGGATCTTAGAATTAGACCAGAACACTCATAATTTGTTCGTCCAATTTTGAGGTGACCAAACTGAGGAGAGAACCATGCCTTCTGATGAAGGAAGTAGTGTCTGGAATCCTGACAACCAAATCTTTAAGAAGGGTAGGTACTTGGACAAAGTTGATCCGGATAGTATTCATACGCATGGGCATCATGATGACCTACAAAATAGAGCAAAGATGAAACCCTCTTGTCTTTGAAATAGGTTAGTCCTTATGCAAAATGTATGCAATGTTATGATGTTATGATGTCATGATAAAGGCACACCATAAGTATCCACAAAAGGAAGACATGGTAAAGGCACACAAGTCACACAAAAGAGCCCTTAGATTTCGGGCTGCCATGGAGCTTAGGTACTACCCTCTTTCAGTTCAGTTGGTTAAGACCTGTCCTAAAAATAGTAACCGGGTTCTAGAGGATCTCAATATCACTGACTACCCTCAATCGGTCATAATTCCAGTTTAGCAACCTTTTCTTGCGGCCGGAATCATCACGAGAGTTTAGTCTCAATGAGTGTAGCATACTGCTACTGTTCTATGGCCAAGTTGGTCAATTTAAGGTTCTAAAGTCAGTTGGTGCTTAATGACTCCTTAGAAGACCCATATTCTCCTCGTTCCAACACAAGGGATATCGGTACAGACCAAAGTGCCACACCAATGTAGCTACTGCTTCATCCGTATCGGTCTACACCGTACAGATCCCTCACAGTTTATTGCTACTTACCTAAAGGGTATCCTCAGATCCGGGTTAGGATCTATAGAAACTCCGATACAAGCCCACAAAATTAAAGCATACAAAGCATACAATTGAAAACACAATGATCTAATCCTAAGGTACACCTCACTTATATGATTCCCCAGCAGAGTCGCCAGTTCTGTGATCGGTGGGAATGAGAACTGACTTTTTTGGAATGCTGGTTCGCGTTTGCGTTTGTTTTTGCAAAATGTCGCGGTGAGCAAGAGTCGCCACCGTCTTTTATTTTATCCAACAAGGAAAGGACAAAAGCACAGAAAAATTCCTTTTTGAGATTTTTCTCGGGTTCGGGAGGTAGATTATAGAAAGGGAAGGTGTTAGCACCCTTTCTATCCGTGGTTATCCACAGGCTCTTAGGTACTTGCTCATTGTGTTTTCAAAAGTTTTATTTTCTTTGTGTTTGTGGGTTTGAAAGAGTTTTTGTTTGAAAGGAGTGTAAGTGCGAAAAGTTTTGTTTTGTTTTAAAAGGAGCAAGTACTTAAGAACATCTACCTACTCAAAAAGGAAATTAAACTGTGCAAATGTCCTTTAGGCAACACTATCCCACTATTGAGGAGTAGGTAGCATCATCGTTGGAGTTTTCGAGTCAATTCGATTAAGGGATGTGTGGTCACTAAAGCAATGTTAGGACGCCTTAGAGGTAACCCTAATGTCTTAGATCATTTTATCTGAGGCAACCGTTTCGAGGCAACTTTGATCTTTGGACAAGAGGGCGACCTCTAAAACTTCCTATACTCAATGACCACGTTCGAGGCAACCAAGTGAGGTGTACCCTAGGAGTGGCATGTGCGAGTGTGTTATTTTTCAGTTATATTATCTTTGTACATGTTAATGGTGAGCTACTGTTGATTTTAGGTTACAGATTAATCTTGTCATGCATTGCCTATTTATCAAACATCTAACAGTTAATGATTGTGGAAATTAAATTGCAGAAAATAAATCTAAGCTATTACAAGGCGTCGGGTATTTACATCGCCAAAGACAAACCCTTTGAAAATTAAATTGTGAAAAGTAAATAAAAGCGATAAATAAATAAATAAAATCCTAAGTTAAAAACTATTACATTCCCGAAGCAGTTACAATATTGAAATATGGATCAAAAAATAATACGCGCGCGATAAAATTAAATCGGAGTGTTTAGGGTTTTGACCCTTTTATTTAAATAAAGCATATTTTTGTTATTTTTGAATTAAAAATTAGTCTAAATTAATAATTGAATTAATTAATGAAAAGATTCTTGTTTTTTATTATTATTTAAGGACATAAAATAAGAATGGTTAAAAATATTAAAAACCTAATTCTAAATCAATTTTAATTTTTTTGCAAAATATGTTAAAATTATACCTAATTAAAACTAAATAAATTAATTAATTTTTATTTACAAAAATAAATAATAAAATTAATGGAATTAATACAAATATTATTTTTATTGTTTCTGATTTTTTTATGAAAAAGTTAATTGGTTAATTGATTAATTAAGATAATAATAATAATAATAATAAATAAACAAATAAGAAAAAGAAATAAAATGTAAAAAACAAATACTTAGGGGGGTGTGGGCCTGATCTGGAAGCATGATTAGCAATTTTTTGAGGCCCAATTATGCCAGCCTGTTTGACCCTTGTGCTTCCCTGCGTGCTTGTTGACCAGGGAGTATGGTGGATGCTCAAATCTAGCTTTTGGATCTTGTCCTGAAGCCACTTGGCACATTGAGATCTGGAGGCATTTGGTGATCCACGCTTGGAGTGCTGCATGTGAATATCTGGAGAAAAAGTTTAACAAAGTTTTGGGGGACCTGGGATTCAAACCCAGGTCCCAATACACAATGACACGTCTGCCTTGCCAACTCTACTGCGCTTTTTCTTTGTTAGTGGAATGTACAACAAATATTATATGATAAACAATTAATTATGCCTGGCAAAAAAAACACGCAATTTGTTTAAATGGGCCAATCACGCTAAGCCACGTCTTTGTCTTCTTCAACGAAGACTGGTTCGTTTACCTGCGGATTTTAGTCCACAACTAAATCTATGGCATCATCTTATCAAGAGCTACAGGCCATATAAATGCCAACGGAGACCATCACCGCATTCGTCTCTCTCCCCTGATCATTCCTATACCCATCATTAGCCTCAATTTATCCTGCATAAAAAACGCCTAAAAAGCAAGAACAAGAACCCTAGCTCTGGATACGGGGTTACAAGCCACGAAAATAAAATTAAATATTACAGAATCAATGGAAATTGAATGGCAAGCATGAATGTACAAGAAAATTGGCAAGAGGATGCAAGAAAATGATTTCACGATATCATGTCCAGAGCAAGGTTCATGGAGACTTACAATGAGTTTTAGGCAATGAAAAGGCTTGGTTTTGATTGGTATCGCTTCACTAGATGTCAGGGAAGAGAACTATGTCAAGCTTTTGGACTGAATCATGCTCCAATGTTGTTTTTGATCTCCCACTTTTCAAGCTTTTTCACAAACTTGTTCTGGCCGTTTCAGCAGTGTCCTGTGCATGTTCTTGGTCTGGCTTGCTTGCACATGTATATTAGAAGTGAATTAGGTCAAGAGTTGGGCTTTTATCCAAGTGCATTCAAGGTTTTGAGATTTGACATGATCACCATTATCAAGTTTCCAAATATAGGCCAAATCTGATTTTTTGTGCATAACCAAGCTTGATACGAATTTGATTTGGTTCATGATGATAATTGAAAGTTGTACCAATCACAAAGATATGATTTCATCAATTTTTAGATTTGATTTGATTTAATATTGATTAAAAATGAATTAAATCAATAAAAATCAAATAAAATAGAAAAATAAATGAATGGCCATGAAATCAAATATGGGACACGTGTGTGGCATGACAAGACCATATCAAGTGGAAAAAAGTGGGCCCTTTTGTCAAAAATTGGAGTTTTGAGGATAGTTGACTTTTGGCAAATTTGAAAAAATGCCCAACTTCAACAATGCATAACTTCCTCAATTTTTAACTTTTGGAGGTGTTCTTGGACTTTTTGGAAACCTTGAGATGCCCTCTAACCAACCCTTTTTGTATCATCCCATTTTTATCTTCCATGCTCAAGTTATAAGCTTTGGAAAAAAATGTGTTTTTGTTGACTTTTAAAAATGACCTATAATGTCCAAATTTGTAACCTTTTGTGAGTGCATTTCTTGATCTTGGGGTATGAAGATGGATTTTAGGAAATTGAAGCCGCTTCAAAATGAGCTTTGGACGGGTCATTGCTCATAAAGTATGAGAAAGTTATGCTTGGTCAAAGTTGAGTTGACTTTTCCTACAAAACTCTAATTTAGCAACTTTTGAATCTTGAGCAATCCTTGATGAATCATGATCAACCCTTGATAATATGATGAATTATCCTTCAAAATGAGAATTTTGACAAAAAATCTTAAGGTTTGACTGTATTTGGGTCACAATTGACTTTTGCCCTAGCACAATCGATTTTTGGGTCTCTTGGGCAATTGACTGACCAAACTTCCTCTGCAAGGCTTGAAATTTGACATGTATGAACTTGAGAACACATTAGGACATTGGGGAGAACTTGAGGTCATTTGGATGTAAGGATCTTGATGCAACACAAAACCCTAATTTGAGGTTGACTGCCTTAGGAGGTGATTTGACTGTTCAACTCTTGAGTCATCTTGAGCAACTTGAAGATCATTCTTGACAAATCTTGAGGAATATGGGAGGGCAAATTTTGGGGTACAACATAAAGCATACAAAACACATAATGAAATCAAATTAAAATGTACTAAGCTCTAAGGTAACCCCACTTTATAAAGAATGTCCCCAGCATAGTCGCCAATTCTGTATTACCATGGCAGAACCGACTGTTATATTGGTTTTACGTTTGTGTTTGCAAATGTTTCAGTAAGCAAGATTCGCCGCCGAATTTCCTTTTATCCAACAAAGGAAAGGGTGAAAAGAACAAAAAAAAGACCTTTTGAGAGTTTTCTGAGTAAGGGGGGATAAATTATGGAAAGGGAAGGTGTTAGCACCCTTTCCATCTGTATTTATCTACGGGCTCTTAGATGCTTAGCTCATTTTGAAATACCTTGTGCTTTGTGTGTTTTTGAAAAAGTATTTTTGAACTGCCAATAGTAAGGCAATTTGATTTATGATAACTCTTGTATCAGTCCTCAAGAGTGTTGATAAAACATTTTGAAAATGTTTTTGAAAGTTGTTTTTTCTAAGTGTAAAAATTTGTTTGAGAAAGCATCTAACAACTATCTACTTTACTCGAAAGGATTGTTATTGTCCTCTTTTCCTTTAGGCAGTGCTATCCTACTATTAGTGAGTAGGTAGCCATAGTCGTTGGATGTTTAAGGGACATTTGAAGGGAAGTTTATACAGTCATGAAGGCAACTGAGCAAGAAACCTTAGTAACTACCCTAGGGTTTTAAGATCATTTTTTATCGAGGCAACGTCAAGAGGGTCATCGAGGGACTTATGATCTTTAAACCAAAGAGTAGTCGCTAAAATGTCTCACGTTTCGAGAGTTATGACTATTTTTCCGAAGGCAACTAAAGTGGGGTACCCTAGAGGTGCGCATGTGCAATTGTATTGTTTTCAGTTATTTTAGTCTTTGCATTAGGTTTGCTAGCATTTTGTTTTATTCTTGCCATGAAATCCTAGTTAGCATACATCTAAGCAGTTAATAATTTGACACTAATTAAAAGTGCGAAAATGTAAATCTAGCTATTACAGGGCTTCGGGGAGGGGGATTATTACAAGTCTAAAATTGGGGGAAAACTGTAAATATCATAGTTATTCTATTACAACCCATGAGCAGATACACTAATATAAAAAAAGTGTGAAAGTAAATAACGCGTGCGAAATGGAAATGACTTCTAAAACCCTAAAGATTATTAAGTTAAAAGAAAATCTTTTTGTCGCTTTTATTTATTTGAAAAAAAGAAAGTTTGGGTTAAACCACAATTGATTAATTAAAAGAAAAGAAAAAATTATCAATTAAAGTTAATTCTAACAAAACCTAATATTTTTTGGCATTTTTTGATTAATAAAATAATTGAATTGAATGAATCTAGTTCTAATTATTTTTAAATTAATGAAATAAAAACAAAACAATTAACTAAGTTAATTTACAAAATTAAAATTAATTAGAAAATCCTAAGTCTAATATTTTTTATGATTTTATTGATTTTAATTATATAAATTGATTTTTTAAACATAAGACAATTAAATAAATAAAATAAAGTGAAGAAAAGAAATAAATTGGCCTGGTACTAAAGTGAAAAAGGGGGTGCATTCTGAAATTTCTATAAGGCCCAAATCAGGGAGCCCAATGCTGCGCCTGATCCTGTGAGGCCTGGCTCCTGGGGTTGCACCATGGGGGACATTCCTGGGCGCGTTGGATTAGATCTGTACAAATCTGGGGACTGAGAGTTGAAGGGGCATGGTAGGAACGTTGAAACATGCTACGCTGGATCTGAAAAAAAGAATGAGAAAAAACGCAAAAAACCTGGGGATCGAACTCAGACTCTCTAAGCTTACACACACATCCTTCCCCACTGGGCCATATGTTCATTCATTAATACAAACAACAAGAAAACAATATATTTGAAACATCATAAAATGCTGAGGTGTTAAAACCATAACATTGGTTTGGACTGAAAGTGCTTGTACAGGGAGATACGACCAAAACGTTGCAGGCTGCCCTAACAATGGTGTTTCTTGATTCCTAACTTAAACCTTGCATGTGCTACGTCAAAACAAATCTAAACAGCAACATGAATATGGATTTATGCATCAAATCCGTTTTAATTGCATGAACTGAAAGATTAGAGTGTGAGAATTTTACCCTACCGGAGCAATGAGATCTTCTTATTTTAGGATGCCTTAAGCGTCGAGGAGAGATGGTATGCGCTCATGGGATCCTCAGGATGATGATGGAACCTTTGGAATGGATCGAGGGAAGTTGAATCGTGTGATATGAGTTTCACTTCTTCTTTGTTTTTTTTTGGAATTTTTGGGAGCTTTTTTCAGGCAGTTGTGGCGTCCCCTTTAGGTCTGATTTGCTTGTATATATATATGGGACCAAATTAGGATGACAAATATGGTAGCATATCATATGTAATCAATGGAAATATTTGATTTGGAAATATATGTATTCTTTATATTTTAAGCCAAGATTTGATCCAAAAATAATCCACACAGTTTTGACAGCTTGCTATGAGTTGTTTGGGCCGCCAACTTGATGGGAATCAAAAGTTTACATGCCCTTGTAGATCCACTTAACAACAATGGTTTCTTATGTTGGCTCTTTCGACAAGCTCCCTGGCTTTTCTCCTTTCGATGGCTCTGAGCTCAAATTCGGATTGCTCAAATCATTGTGGCTTCTTCGATTGAGTCCATCTGCATTGGTTGTTTGATCTGGAAAATTCTCATATCCAAACAGCCTAGTCAAATTCAATTCTTATTCCTTTCGATTTCCTTTCCTTGAAGCTCCGTTCTGTTCACCTCTTTCGAACACAGTTATGACTGTGTCGAAGCTTCATTCTGCTCACCTCCTTCGAACACAGTTTTGACTCCAATCTTACCTTTTACTTTCGTTTACAAGACCGTCTTTACTAATCACTAGTTCACCTTCGATTGTTGAATACAACTTATATACGCCAATCAAAGGATAACCTATGAGCACCAAGACTTTACTTCGATCACCCAACCCTTCCTTGTATGTTCAGGCACATGCCTGAAACACATTGATCCCAAAACTCTAAGATGACTCATATTTGGATGATTCGTCTCTAACTGTCCTTCGATCATGCCAAGTTTGAAGGTTGCATGTCCTTCGAACCATTAGAATTCCATGTATTTCTTTGGATAAGATTGAAACTTTTGAATTCAAATTTTTCTTCTTTTCGAAGCGCCAATTTAAACAACGTGTCAATAAAAGTGTATCTTCCTTGTAATGCTTCGAATAACTTACATTTCCATGGTTCGAAAATGAACCCTTCAATGACGCTCTTTACTAGTTCTTCATCAATCTAAGACTTCACAAAAGCGTCCTCACGCTTTCTTTCGAATTATCCTTCCTTCGATCCTAGTGCTTAGTTGGGCATCAAATTAGACTGCATACTGCTGTCGAAGCTGCTTCAACCTAAAAGCTCTTAGGCATATTTTCAGCTTTCGACCTACACCTTGTTATGTACACTTCTTTTCTTTCTTTCAGCTGTGCCATTATGCTGAGGCATATAGGGTGCCATGGAAATCATTTGAAGCCTTTGGAAACCAAACTTTTTTGTGAGAAATGAAACCTTAGATGGAAATCCATTGCTTAGGAGGAGAATTTGTTTGGTCAATTCTTGGTCAATCTTGAGCAATTGAGGTCCTCAATGAGCATGTCTTGAGTAAAAATGGGATGGAAAATTTTGGCGTACAACATAGGCCATAAGCATGGCCCTCATTCGAGAGATTTCAGACGGGAAAAAGCCAGTGTATTTCACGAGCAAAGCGCTACAAGGGCCCGAGGTCAGGTATCAACAGATTGAGAAGGTGGCCTTGGCCCTCATTAACACAACAAGGAGACTTAGGCATTACTTCTTAGCACACACGATCATCATGTAGATAGACCAACCGTAAGGCAGCCCCTATGTCGACCAGACATGGCAGGTCGAATGCTAAAATGGTCCTTGGAGTTCACAGAGTTCGACATCCAGTACGAGAGAAAGAAGGCCCTAAAGGCCCAAGCACTGGTCGACTTCATCATAGAGATGACCCCTCACGACCCCCCATAGGGAAGAAGCACAAGTGGAACATCTTTGTGGATGGAGCTTCCAGCTTGACGGGTAGTGGAGTAGGAATCCTCCTCGAGAACAAGGAAGGCGTCGTGATCGAACACTCCCTCACCCATTATTTTCCAACATCGAACAATCAGGCTGAATATGAGGCACTTCTCCTTGGATTAAGACTGGCCGAGGATTTGGGTGCCCGAGAGATGTAAATTTTCACTGACTCCTAACTTGTTGCATCTTAAGTTTAAGGGGGATACCAGGCTAAAAACAACAGCCTCATTGAATATTTAAACCTGGTCATAGAATATATGAAGAAGTTCGACCGGGCAGAGTGAAGGAAAATTGCGATCCAAAACACAGCGGGAAATTAAAATTTTCCTTTAGTGATCCTTACAAATGGGCATGGTCAATGATAGAAATCATTACCTCTTGTAATGATTCATACCTTTGTGTTGTGATCAGGAATGTTGATAAATAGCAATATCTCTACTCAATCCACACGAACAAATCACTTCCAGACACAATGCTATCTTCTTACAAACGGAAACTTTGAGTGAGAGAATGAGACAAAATATACGGCTAGAAATCAGGATCTAATTTTTATCAACTCAAATGCTTCAGCATAAGGGTTATACTTATAGAACCACTTATGTGGGCTGGAAGCTAAAAGCCTAATTAAGGCTGCAAGCTAAAAGCCCAATTAAGTATATGAGTATCATACCTTATGATATACCGCATATCACTTAAGCGTGTGGTACCTTACCATATTCCATATTTCACTTAAGTGCACCGTACCTTACGATGTTCCTTATTTACTCTATCTCTTATCAACTTGTTCTTGTGTGTGTAACCCTGTAGGTTTTTGTGACATTGGAAATTATATTAAATTACACATTTAACATAATAAACAGTGAGCGGTATCTAGAAACACATCACTGCTACCCAAGTCACGAAAGTGTCATGTGATTTGACAAAACCTTTATGTGATAATATTTGTGTGTACAATTACCCTTTTGCCCTTATGTCTATATTGAACACAAGGCATAAACTGTGTCACCCTTGTCTAGTTCAATATTGGATCCTTAGACATTTATCTTGTTATGTAGGATGGAAAAATTCCATCTAGGTCACTCATGTCCCTCAAAATGCTTTGTGAAGTACCCATCAACTGTCTTTATGGTCATCTAGTTACAGATAATGTTTGATCAGCAATAAAGTACTTAACTCCACATCTAGGGTCCATAGTGGTTTCAGGATGAAGGGTGGTATACACCATTATCACCATGAGAATAACTTATGACACATTGCATAACATTTTATGTAGTATTCTCATAGCAGGTCAATCTAGTATAAATATTACTCCTAATATTCATACCTATGTCAAGACTTGATAACTCCTTATCCATGATCCATGAGGTGTGATCATCAGTCTATCTTCATAATAATCTTAATGCTTTAATGTTATTCCATTTTTCAATAAAGCTCAACTACAAATATTTTAAGAATAGTGTTCTTATGTTTAATGGGATCTAATGATTAAGCCACACTTAATATTTCATTAAACAAACAAACTATTCTAGGGACTCTATTATTTTGGAAAAGAAAACATAATAAAGAAATGCATTTTATTATTAATAAATAATTCAATACAAGTACCCAAAGTATTGGCCTCTAGGGCTTACACTAACACAGATATCACTCACGTGCCATGCGAATAGAACACACGGACCGACATACTTTCAAATCTCGTAAGCATAAAGAAGAAAGTAGGGAACAAATTCGTCATCCAAGAATCCCTTTCTCGCCCGAGCATTGAAAAGTACACTATGCCACCCGAGGTAAATGTCATCGAGGACAGCTCATGTTGGATGACCCCGGTGTTCAACTTTATGACAAAGGGGGAGCTTCCCGTGGACCAAAAAGAGGCAGCCGTAACCAAACAACGAGCGTGTTTATATGTGGTACTCGAACATAAATGGTACAATCGAGGATTCTCCATCCCACTATTAAAATGTGTCGAAGAGTCCACAATCACCGAGATACTGCGAGAAATCCACAAGGGAATCAACACCTAACACATGGGCGGAAGATCCCTAGCACAAAAGGCATTGCGAGCAGGCTACTACTGGCCGACAATGCAGAAAGACTCCTAGGAGCATGTCAAGAAATGAAACAACTGTCAAAGGCACGCAGACATGCACCTCGCACCCCCACACGAGCTAAACACACTATCCTCCTCGTGGCCGTTCGCCTGGTGGGGAATGGACATTATCGAACCTTTCGTGCAAGGGACGTACCAAAACAAATTTCTAATCATGGCCGTCAACTATTTCACGAAATGGATAGAGGCCGAAGCTCTAGAAAAAATCACTTCACACAACATCCTTTGTTTCTATAAATGAAATGTGCTTGCCCGATTTGGGATCCCACATGTACTCATCGCTGACAACGGGACCCAATTCACCGATCAGAGTTTCTAAAGCTTCATCGCCAAAATCGGCACCAAGCAACACTTCACTTCGGTCGAACACCCTTAAACCAACGGGCAAGCCGAAGCCACAAATAGGGTCATCTTACGAGGCCTCAAACGAAGGCTGGGCGAGGCCAAAAGAGGGTGGGTCAAGGAACTCCATAGTGTCCTGTGGGCATATTGAACGACTCCCCACTCAACGACAGACGAGACCCCATTCCGGCTAACCTATGGTACCGAGGCGGTCATCCCCGTAGAAATCTTGGAACCATCCAGACAAACTGATGTCCCCGTAGACGAGGAACAAAATGACGAGGCCCTAAGGGAAGAGCTCGACCTAGTCGAGGAAATCCGCCTAGGAGCAGCCCTTCGTGAGGCCACATTGAAATGACAGATCGCCCTTCGCCATGACAACAGAGTCATAAAGCACGAATTCAAGCTTGACAGTCTAGTCCTGTGGAGGAATCAGAAAGATTCCCGCAAAGGGAAGTTGGTTGCGAACTAGGAAGGATGACACCGTGTCCACAGAGCTACGGGCACCAGGGCATACTACCTTAAACACTTAAATATAGAACCACTACCTCGACCATAGAAAGCTACAAAAATGAAACAATATTACAACTAAGTCCTGATCCCACTAAGGGCATTAGCAGTTGACCAATCCTCTCCAATCGACGACGGGATGAGCTCGACCATGTAGGCATGTTAAGGTACGAACATGGCCTCCAAACATCAAAGCTGACAAATTACTGTTCATTTCTCGAATAGAATCTTAGCCCAACAGGGACACCTCAATCGAGCTCTGCTGTCAAAGTACCCAACAAGCAGAACATCCAGCTCGTGATGGGAAGTTCATGCCACGAGTTCAAGATCCCAGTCGTGATCTTGAGCTCGTTCCGAGGATCCCTAATCACCCCCTTGACACATCCCAATATGTGTCGTCCACAACCAAGGTCGAGCATAAATCTCCACGCGTGAAAATCATGAATTTTCACAAAATAAACAAGTCAAAAACATCAACGGAAACATAAAGGCATAAAAACAAAGTAAGAACATTTATAAATGTCGACCACGGAGGCCGACGTTGTCTGAATATTACAAATAAGTGCAGGCACGTAGGCCCTGAATACAAATAACCAAAATATCAGAAATACTATTCACTCCGAGGAGTGCCCCTTCGACCTCCACTTAGAAGGAATCGTGAGGGGGAACCATACGACCATCAATGACTTGGGACAATACCCCAACGCCTTCAGTGTTAAGCTCAGGATTCAAAACAGATAGTTGGGATAGGGAAGACTCAAAGCTGTTGGTTAAAGCATCGACACAATCTGACTCGAGGATCTGGATCCGAGCAATTAACTCTGCCCGAGAATACAATTTTACGACTCCCTCAGGCTCTCCGTCCATGGGCAACATTGCAGTTTTCAAATCGGCAACCTCCTTTTCCAACCATTCCCTCTCGAGCAACAGGGAATCCCTCTCGAGCAATAGGGAATCCCTTTCCTCATAAGCTTTGGTGGTTTTTTCTTTCTCTCTCGTTAACTCCTCGACCTACGCACAAAACTTCTCCTCGCTCTGCTCGAGGGAAATTTTTAGCTTTTGTGTCTTCACCTGAAGAGTCGCCTTCTCCGACTCCAATTCCTTCACCAATCTAGAGGAGCCAAATCCTTCTCCTGCAAGGACTACGACCATCTTCGTGACCTTCATCAAACCAACCATCCCTAAAGCCAGTTGCTTCCGTCGTCCCTCCTCATAGAGGCATCTGATAATGTCAGACTCAGCATCAGACACGATTAGAGGGAAACCCTCGAAGAAATCCTTTTCCACAAAACAAGGTGGAGGGTTGAAGGCTCGGGAAGTCACCCCCTCCTCGACTGCACTTTCATGTCCACCTTCTGATCTTCTCTTCTTGCTCGGAACAGCAGCGGAATGTATGGTGTCGCATGCACCCGATGACCCACTCGAACCATCCCTGACCGACTCTGAACCCAGGCCAATGTGTGTGGGCTGGTGCGGCTTCACAACCTCTTATGATTTTTCTTTTCCTAAGCGAGCTTCAGCAGTCGTTCACGATTCTCCACCATGTTACTTGCAAAAACAAAAATGACATCCTCTGGTTAGTCTCGTAGAAGGATATAAACAAATATCTCAAGAAGTAAAAATGCAACAAATCACGCGAGCAGAAACCTAGAAGGTTCACGGCCTTCCCGTAGGTTCGATATTCAACAAGATCCTTTCTATTGATCGGGTACGCCTCAAACATCGGTTCACCATCTTCATCAAGAATGTCATGTCCTTCCCTCATAACTCACCTCGAGGGAAAGAACCCATCGATGAATCGAGTGAGGATACCATAGGACTTTTCATCCTCGACACTCATACTTCCAGGAGGGGTGTGGTAATGGCCAGGACTATGCTTGTAGTGACATGAGTGTTTTACCCCATTTTTTCCCCTAAGATTCCTCTATCATCTCATACCATCACAATACAACAAGATCACACACTAGGGTTTGGCTCTTCTCTTTATCTTTAGCTTTGCTCATGGGGAATCACTAAGCACCTTGACTTGTACTTTTGTGATCATTTATGTTTTGTATTGATTAAACTTTTAACTAATAAATATAATAAATGTTTGCCCTAGTTAATGATATTATAGGTGAAAGCACAATGCATTCCATCAAGTTGATCTACAGGTTCATGAGTCTATTGTCATGCCTTATTCAACAAAGCTTTATTGAGATTCAAGATTCACCATTGAAGATGCTTTGAGGTAATATCATGACAAAGTCTATTATGAATCATCATGCCTCAATTTGTAAAAGATAGTTCAAAGATACAAGGGTAGATTGAAGTTTGACTTAATTGGACAAGTTTTTGATTTCTTGCTCACAAGTGCATATTTCCCCCAATTCTAAATGGTTATGGTTTCTATGGTTCCTCATTATCATCCTCAACAAATTCTATTTACATGACAAAAGTATTTGTGCAAGGAGGCTTGTCAAAATTGAAAAGGGTTTCCAAGGCATTTTGTTGCTCTAGGGGGCTAGGGTTTTGAACTTCTAAAGTCTATATCTAGCTTATCTTTTGGTATTTTTAAGTGATTCCAAAAACATGCTTCTCCTCAAAGGGTTATTAATAAATCACTTTAAAAGTTTCAAGAAAATTTTGTGTAGAAGATACCTAATGATGAAGAAAGATTACAAGTCCTCTAGATAAGCCATCAAATTCCCTTAGGTGACTTCAAAAGATCATAACTTGGTCATATTTTATCTCCTTGAGCCCATTATTTTTCTATAATGATCTTGAATATGCAAACTTCAACTCTTCTTTCATGTGCAAAGTTTGAAAATGGATGGAAGATGCCCTAAGGATGACAAAGATTATAGGACATTTTATGAATTTTTGCCAACTTCACCAAGTCATAACTTTCTCATTTTTTGGATATTTTAAATGGTTCAAGTCTTAAACTTTCATTCAAGAGATCTATTTCACGCCATCTTTTTTGGTCAAGAGCAAATTTCAAATGGAAGGCCATGTTTGGATGCAAGACATTATAAGTCATTTTTTGAAGAAAAACATAGAATTTTTCTAAGTACAAAAGTCAACCTCTTTTTCTCAACTTTGACTCATCATAATTTTTAGCTCAAGCATCTATTCGATTCCATTCTTTGCACATTATAAAGCTTGTGATCTCATCTTTTTAAAGCTTCAAGAATCATGTCCTAAGACTCCTTGAGCTGAGAATGCCATTGATTCAAAAATGGTACCTTGAAATTGAAGTTTCACTTCAAGTCAGAATTTGAAATTCATGTTGTGGCTTCTAAACATCAAATTAGCACGCGTTTTTGGTCTAAACATGTTTAATCAACTTGCCAAAGTGGATTAGAACCTTTAAACACAAGGATTGGATGAGTTTTGATGCTAAACAGGTCACACCTTACTCGTGTATCAGGTTCACACGATTTCCCTCCAAATCTCCTTATTTCACACTATGATATGGTGGGAGAATTGACTTGGGCGTTTTGCGTTTTATCACAAATGTTGCGGTTAGCAAGAGTCGCCATCGACTTTTCTTTTATCTAAAAGGAAAGGCTGAAAAGAACAGGAAAGACCTTTGAGATTGTTTCTTGAGTTCGGGGGGTAGATTATGAAAGTGGAAGGTTTTAACACCCTTTTCATCCATAGTTATCTATGGGCTCTTAGTTTCTTGCTAGATTACTTTCTTTTGTTTGAAAATGTGCTTTGTGTGGTTTTTGAAGGTATTTTGAAAATGCGCCATCGTTTAGGCAAACTTTGTAATAGTTCTCGTTCGTAAGAACGTATACAAAGTGTTGAGCTTTTGAAAATGTTTCAAGTTTGGAAAATGTTTTGAAAGTGTTTGGTGTTTGTTTTTTTTAAAATAGAAAGGGTATTTGGTTTGAAAATGATAAAGCAACTAGGAACAATCTACCTACTCAAAAGTCTTAGTTCATTTCTTCCTTTCCTTTGATATTGCTATCTTACCATTGATATGGTAAGAAACCTTATCTTTAGATGTAAAGGGACGTTCGTGGGTTATCGTATAACCACGATAGAAATTCTATGAGATATCTTAGCATTTCTCTTTGAGGGACTAAGATCATTTTGAAAGGAAACATTGATAGCGTCATCTAGGGACTATGATCTTGTATTTTTGATTGCTTTTGGCTAAGATATCCCACATGCATAACATGGCCATTTTTGTAAGGCAACAAAGTGGAATTACCCTAAGGGTGCAAGTGTGCAAGTGTTGGATTTACATGCTTGTTTATCTTGAATTAGGGTTTTATAACTTGTTGATTTTAGTCTTTCCATACAAACCCTAATTACTAGCATTTATATAAAGCGGTAAATTGCGGAAAGTAAAATTATTAAGCTATTACATCATTAGGGGAGGAGGTATACAAATTTACAAATGAGGATTTTGCAAGAAAATTAAACCATAATTAACTATTACAACCATATTGAATATATGTACAAGAATTGAAAATAAAATGCAAGAATATAAATGGAAAAATAAATGATTTTGTTTGGATTTTTATGAAAGGGGTTTTAATCTTGACCTAATTAAGAAAATGATTAATTAAAAATAAACAAAACAACTTAAACCTAAATTAATTAAGAAAGAAATTAGGTTAAAAAGTATTTTTAGGGTTTTTATGAAAAAAAGGTTTTAAGTTAATAAAAATAAAATGAAAATTAATTAACTAAAATAAACCTAAGTTCTAAGTTAATTTTAATTAAGAAAATAAAATAATATAATAATTAAACCTAAGTCTAAACATTAAATAAAAAAAGAAATTAATTTATTAAAAGAAAATGTTTTTTGTTCTTTTGTCTTTATAAAGAAAATAAAATAAGTAAGTGTAAATAATAAATAAAATATTTTTGGATTTTCTATTAATAAAAATAATAATAATAATAATAAAAATAATAAAAATAATATGAAATGAAAATAAAATAAAGAAAAAGAAAAATGAAATAATACAATAAAGGGCTAGGGGTGTAAACATAGTCAGGGGGGGTTAGAAGAATAAAAAAAATGAAAAGCCCAACCAAAAGGCCCAGGCGCTGCAGATGAACAAAAAAAGAGTGAGAAATATGAAAAATGAACAAAAGGGTACCACTGGGGCTCGAACCCAGGTCCCAAAAGGCCCAGGCACTGCAACTGAACACAAAAAGAGTGAAAAATATGAAAAATGAACAAAAGGGTACCACTGGGGCTCGAACCCAGGCCCCAAAGGTTAACAGGCATGCGCTTTACCACTGGGGTGGCTATACATCTGATGATATAAACAAAACAATAAATATGTAACATAAATCAAGTCCTGAATGAACTTCATCTTCAACCTCCAGCCAGAGAAACTGTAACTCATTCATTTCTCATCCATTCACAAAACTTCCAACATCAAACTTGTTAGAAATTTCCTCACGATTCTGAATATGTAAATAACTTAAGCTAATTCTCAAATATGAGCATGAATTTTTAACAGTACCAAATTATGACCTAAATATTTTCAGGGGTTCAAACTCAAAATTCTCCCTACTCAAGCAACATAAATGAAATCTATGGACATGTATAATTTCAGGGCAATGATGTCTACATTTTATCTTCACAAATGCAAGCTTAACAATGCCTAAATGAGAAGATAGAAGTTCAAGAAAAATACCTCAAAACTGGAAATCATGAAATGAGTTTAAGCTTGATTCAAGGTGCTGCAATGATAATGTTAGCTTCCTTGAGTCTCTAGGAAGCTAATTCAATGCTTAGCTTGAGTTGAGAGGGGCTGAAATGGCCTAGAGAAGTCCAACTGCAATGCTCTATTTTTGGTTATGGAGGTTATGGTAAATGGTGTTGTAGTTCTGGAAATAGGATAAGGATAAGTTATATTTTATATGAGGAAGCTTTTGAAACCAAAAGGCCAAGAAATGCACGAGGGAAATGGAAGTTTGATATGTAAAGTCAGAACTTGTACAACAATGGTGTTGTACCCCAAAATTTTCCCTCTCATTTTACTCAATACATACTCCTAGAGATCCTCAATTTGCTCAAGTTTGCCAAGAGTTGACCAGACAAACTCTCTCCTAAGACAGTGTGTCTCAAATTAGGGTTTCCATTTTCATTAAGATAGGTGGACTCCAAAGACCTCATATTCTCTCCATGGTCCTAATATGTTCTCAAGACCCTCCATGTCAAATTTCAAGCACTGCATAAGAAGTTTGCTCAGTCAACTGCTCAGATGCTTGAGAATCGACTATATTAGGTCAAAAGTCAACTGTGGCCCACATACAGTCAAACTTCAAGATTTTTGGTCAACATCCAAATTTTTAAGTGACTTTCATCATTTGATTAAGGTTGATCATGATTCTTCAAGGAATGCCCTAAATTCATCAAAACCCAAAAGCTGCTAAATTAGGGTTTCTCAGGAAAAGTCAACCAAACTTTGACCAAGCATAACTTCTTCATAATTTATCAGAAATTTTCCATCCAAGACTTATTTTGAAGAGGATGCAATTACCTAAAATTAATTTTCAGCCCAAAAGTTCAAAATATGCACTCATAAAAAGATATGAATTTCTACATTATAGGTCCTTTTGAAAAGTCAACAAAAACACCATTTGGGTCAAAGCTTCTTACATGAACATGGAAGACCAATTGAGAGGAAACTAAAAGGGTTGTTTAGGGGACATCCTAAGCTTTCTAAAAAGTCAAAGAACACCTTCTTAGGGTTAAAAATGAGAGATATGTGTATTGTCAAAGTTGACCAATTTTTGGAAATGTGCATGAAGTCAACATTGATCAAAATGGGCCCATGTTTTCTTGTTTGAAACTTGTTCCTAAGATGGCCCAAGACCCCTGATCTTATCCACCTATTATTTTATTATTTTTATTATTTATTTTGATTTTTTATCCATTTAAATCAAAATAAATCAATTTAAATAGTAGAATAATCAAATAAAATCAAAGATTTGATTTTATGAGCATATTATGAGTCCATGAACAACTAGAAAATCAAAAATTCCTGCAAGAGCTAATTTATTGGAAAAGATCTTAATTTGGTCTATTTTGGAAACAAATCATACAAGGAAAATAATGAAATCAAATCTCCATAATTTGCAAAGATATGATCAATTTTTGTTGACCTAAATCATTCTATCATATATACATAACATCTCTAAAGCATAAAAAAGGGTTTGGGGTCGTGAAAACAAGGGAAGAAATTGCAAATTTTGGAAGAAAAAGTGCATACCATATTCTCTTCCATAGGCTGTTTCAAGTAATTCCAAAGCCAACAATTTGTTCCTAGACGTGTTCTGAAGCCATTCCAATCATCCTCAAGCCTTAAAACCTTCAGAAATCACGCCTCACAGTGCCACGTTTAAGTGCAGGAATGGCACAATGCCATTGTTAGGATTTTGAGGTCCCAAATTGGGAATTCTATATAAAGGCAAAATTGGACAAAATTAGGGGTACTATCGTGCTCAGGAGATGATTTGTAGTTGATCCATGTCTTTGGTTTGAATTTATTCTGCTAGTGCTGCGTTTTTTTGAATTTTACAGATTTATGGCTATGAACAAAATCCGTCACTATAGCCTTTAGTGACGGAAATGACTATAGGTAAAAGTGTGGCAAAAACAACAGTTATGGGGAAGAAGACAATTAGGTGGCAGAATCCTATTGGGTGACTTGAATCACGGGCGCGTTTGGATTCAATGCATCATCATCCAAAACGCGTACCATGCGCTACCACCATCTGGCCATTGGATGTATCAATAATTCAGATCCAACGCCTCAAACAATGAAGGACTATGGTGCACTCTCAGGCTGGCACAACACGTGCCCATTCTTTTCTTTTCTATTATAATTTTTTTTTTATAATTGTTTTACTAATTATTTTCCTTTATTAAAATAACACCAAAAAATCATTATTTTTTATTTAATCAAAAAATCATTAAAAAAAACATAAAAATCATTTTTTTCATAAAAATATTTTATTTCCTTAATTAATTAGTTTAATTTAATTTAGGGAAAATTTAATTCCTTTTTTATAATTTTAATTAATTAGAATTTAGGGTTTTAATTTGTACATAACCTGATTAATTTTTCTCAAAAAAAACTAACCTAAATCTTTTTTCAATTAGATTTTTTAGGTTTCCTAAATTATTCTCGCATTTAATTCGCCGTGCGCATTTTTTAATTTCCTTTTATTATTATTGTAACTGTTTCTTGGTTATAATAGTAATTAGGGTTTAAATTCCGTATTTTTATTTTCAGTCCAAAATAATTTTGTATCTGCAAAAGCCTTGTAATAGCTAGGACTTTAAGCTTTCTTGCTTTTAATTCCGCAAACTATAAACTGCTTAGATGTATGTTAATAGGATTGTATGGAAAGACAAACTGAAAATTAATACGGTAGAAAACCCTAAATATGCAAAGATAAATTAACTGAAAATTACACTCGCACATGCTCACTCCTAGGGTTTGCCTCACTTGGTTGCCTCAGAAATAATGGTCATGTCCCTCGAATGTAGGGATATCTTAGCAAAAGACCCTCAATCTAAAAGTCATCATAAAGATCATAGTCCCTTAATGTCCCTCAAGTTGCCTACGAGAAATGATCTTGTCCCTCGATGTTGCCTATGTGATGACAGTCCCTTCGAAATGCTAAGGTATCCTTACACGTTGCCTTCAATGACTATTACATCCCTTTCGATAGTCCCTCAAACATCCAACGACTAGGATTACCTACTCACTAATAGTAGGATAACACGGTCTAAAGGATAGGAGGAAACGAACAAAATTTTTTCGAGTAGGTAGATAACTGTTAGGTACTTGCTCAAAACAAACAAACTTTTTCACACCAAACACTTTTCAGACAAAGTTTTCAAAAACAACTTCGTAACACTCTTGAGGACAGAAACAAGGGTTAAAATGAAGTAAAAAAACTTTTCAAAAACAAGCACACACAAGCAGTTTTCAAAATGAGCAAGTACCTAAGAGCCCATGGAAAACCATGGATAGAAAGGGTGCTAACACCTTCCCTTTCTATAATCTATCCCCGTACTCAGAAACATCTCGAAAAAGGTTTTTTTCTGTTCTTTTTCCTTTTCCTGATTGGATAAAATAAAAGTCGGTGGCGACTCTTGCTTACCGTGATATTTGCGAACAAAAAAAAACGTAAACCAGTATTAACAGTCGGTTCTGCCACCGTATCACAGAACTGGCGACTCTGTTGGGGATAATAAAGTGGGGTATACCTTAGGATCTAGGTCATTTCAAAATTTCTTTCTTGTTTGTTTGCTTTATTCTTAAAGGTTTTTGCTTGGGTTACTATAGATCCTACACCCGGATCTGGGGGCACTTATTAGGTAAACAACAATAGATCGTGGAAACTGTACAGCGTAGACCGATATGGTTTAAGCGATGGCTGTGTTGGTGTGGCACTTTGGTTGGTACCAGTATCCTTCATGGGGAAACGAGGAGAATACGGGGCCGCCGCGTGGTGTCGTGAAGAACTAACATACCTTAGAATCTTAGTTGAATAAACTTGGCCATTAGAAAGTAGTGAGATAGTCGGCCTCGGTGTAGAGCTGAGGATTGGTTGATACTCGATGCTACACTCATTGAGATCATACTTTCGGGATATTTCGGCCGCAAGAAAAGATTGCTTGAGCTGAGACAATGCCCGATAAAGGATGGTCAGTGATATTGAGATCCCTTAGAACCCGGTTACTATTTATAGGAAAGGTTGAACCAATCCAACTTCAAGAGGGTACTACCTTAAACTCAAGCAAGCCTTAAACCTAAGGACTTGGTGTGATTTGTTTGTGCTTTTTATACATGTGATTTCTCAACATAATCATGACATCATGACATCATAAACATGGCATATCATACTAACCATTTCAAGGATCTCAAGGGTCTGCGATGTAGGTCATGGCGAACCAGACGTCTAGCAAGGGGCAAGGGGATTTATTTTCCTCTAGCCAATGTTGTCAAAGGATCTTGAGTCAGGGGCTATGACCCACTCGATATGGTGAGCTTGACTCTTGAAGAAGGACTCTCAATGACACGAAGTTTCTTCGATCAAGCTGCAATCAAATTCTAACAGTTTCTTGTTTACCCCGCGAGATCCTTGAAAACATTGCATGCATATCATACACATCACTACAGGTACCATTACAGGTTTCTCATCTTCTTCGCTGTTTATTTCAGCAAAAATGTCTTCCGAACAAAGCATCAAGGACCTTCAGGCATAAAACGCCCAGTTCCAGCAAATGTTCATAAATTTGGCAAAAGGGCAGGAGGATCTGAAAACCCTCATCCTGAAAGAGAAAAAGAAAAAGAAGAAGGCTGCCGGTATTTTGAATATAGGCAGAAGGTTTAGAGGGCCATTGAAGCAACAAGTCGATCTGACCTCTTCATATAAGGAAGGGGAGAATCAAGAAGAAGAGACAAGGGAGAAAGATCCCAGTCCTGAAGTTTCAGACAATGATACCGACTACAATGATGAGCAGTATCCTCCCACTGAGATAGATACAAGCAGTTGGAAGATCGCTTGAATGCTATGGAGGTCCAGAGGATACATGGGTTAGATTTTGAAGAATTGGGATTGGTGTCGGGAGTGGTCATCCCACAGAAGTTCAAAGCTCCAATTTTTGAAAATTATATGGGGTATCCTGCCCAAAACTCCATCTCCGTTCTTATGTCAGGAAGATTTAGCCTCACACCGCTGATAGGAACTTGTGGGTCCATTTCTTTCAGGACAGTCTGTCTGGGGCTCAGCTTGAATGGTTCTATCAACTAGAGGGAACCAATGTCCGTAACTGGGAAGATCTGGTTGTTGATTTTTACAAGCAGTATCAATATAACACTGACCTTGCCCTTACCCGTACTCAACTCCAGAGTATGTCCATGGGCGCAAGCGAAGGTTTCAAGGACTATGAGAAGAAATGGAGAGATCTGGCAGGGAGAGTCCAACCCCCTTTGTCTGATAGGGAGTTGGTGGATATGTTCCTTGGTACGTTGTCTGATCCTTTCTTCAATCACTTGATTGGTAGCTCCTCAGTTGGTTTCACCGAGCTGATATTGACTGGAGAAAGAGTAGAGGCTGGGATCTGGAGTGGTAAGATCTAGAAAAATACATCTTCGAGTACAGAGAAGAAGTCATTTGGTGGCAAGAGGGAAGCCAATGTTGTGCACGGCCAGAAGGGGCATAGCAGGGAAGACTACCACCAATCTGTGGGGGCAGTGCTGATCTCTAATTCGGCACGTGCACAACGACCGCAACAACGAAACAATCAGCCAAGGATGGAAAGACCTCAAAGGCAGTTCACCCAAATCAATATTCCATTGTCACAAGCATTACAACACATGTTGAAGATGAATCTGATTACGGTGATAAACCCTCATCCGAACCCTAAGACTTCTTCTCCTAACTACAACCCAGATGCAAGGTGTGCTTATCATTTTGGTAGCCCGGGGCACGATACTAACGATTGTTGGGCGCTGAAATACAAGATTCAGAATATGATTGACACCGAGGAGATCGAGTTCGACCCTCCTGAAACTCCCAACGTGATCACTACTCCCTTGCCAAAACATGGCTAGGATTGAAAACATTTTTGTTCATTTGAATTCTGAAGTTGTATTTTCTTTGCTTATTCGAACAATTATTGTCATGTCAAACTTTATTATTTCATTAATGCATTACACATGTTTGTCTTGAATTAATTTGTTTTCATTATGCTTAAACTTCTTTATACTTCATTTTCGTGATATTCAACTCTCGACTAAAAACTCTAAGCCTTAGAGGGAGGATGAAAAAAATGATACCACAATCTCTACAGTATGCTTTTGAACAGACCCTACTGACGATGTACAGGCGCTGTTTCAAATCCCAAATAGTGGAGTTATAAGGAAGATAATCCCTAGTCAACCCATTTGAGCCAAAGAAGTAGGAGTTTTTCTTTCACACAAATTAAAACCCTTAATCACAACCTGGGGCAGGGTAGTTTTCTCAGTTAATCCAGGTGCACAATGAATGGCATCAAAGACGTCCTTCCAAAAAAAAGATGGTGATGGTTACCTATAATCGTCAAGACAGACAGTCATTATCTCTAGAAATAAAATCCCATTAAGTCAAAACCTATGAAGGAGACTTAAGAAAAAAACTGGGGTATCCCGTTGACTGTAATCACAAAAAGAAACAGTTCAGGAAAAAGATAGGGATAATAAAATCAAAAAGAAAGAGGTCCTACAAACCCTCAACAAAAAAATGACTATCTATTCGAAATAAACCTTCAGTATCCGAACCATCACTGGAATATCAGAGCAAAGACTCAAACTAGATCTAAATGCACAATTAACCGAGCATAGGTTCGAAGAACATCACGAAGAACGCGTGGGTATAAATAAAATTTGAGCCTTTATCCTTTGTTTCTTAAACCGTGAACCAGGCCACGTTATAACCCTTAAAAGTCCTAGCTGAAGCATGGGTTAGTTCAAAAGCATACTGTTACTAAAGGTATCCTGACTCCTATAAGGTTTGCTATAAATCCTGAGTTGACATCACACTTTTACAAAATTTGTTTGTTTTACTAAAAAATGAATTCTCAAACTTCAAGACAGACATAAGCTTTGCATTCTTAAAATAACATTGTTTGCATATGACTATTTGTCCAACAGCAGAGAAATTCGCATGACAAATATCTAGTGAACAAAAACGTTCTCAATAAAAAGGATCACCTCAAGTGGAAAAACACTTCGAACCAAGGGGCACGGCATGATCATTGTCCATCATCTGGGGCAGTCAAGTCAAGCTTTAAGGAATCTCTCAAAGATGCCAAATAGCCAGGGGCATATCTCCATCTGAATCACTTGGGGCATTGGGCATGAATTCCAGCAACAAATCTTGTACGATCAAACAAACATCTTCTGGTAGTGTGGCAATACTTACTACTATGGACAGTGACAATTCTCCGTACCCGGTGAACATGGGCATAGTCGGAAAATACTATGCATGAACAAAGACCCGCTAGGTTGACCGACCTAGGAAAAAATAAGGGCATCCCGGCGAACCAAAAGGGTTCGGTAAAAAATTAGGGATAAAAACAAAAAAGATATGTACACCCGGAAAGTCAAAAACTTGAAAAGGTGGCTTGAGCAAAAAAAGGGTATCCTGGTGGACTGAAAACCCGAAAGGGCGGTCCAGGCAAAAGTTAGGGATTTGAAGCATACGACTATGTCCCATCATCTTATCATTTGTTTATCAATAAAAGATATATCATCCTGATCAGCATCCACAAAGCCTCCGTGGGTACTTTCTCCAGCAGGTATAAGGGTAGAAAAGTCCTGATGCAAAGTCATTGTCGTATCCTCAGCATACGACCCTGTGACATCTACACTCCCCACAGAGTATAGGCAACTAAAGCTTTGACATCGGCTCCCCCAAACAGGAGCTACATTCCCCAGCAAAGTACCTTCAGAGAATAGACATCTATATTCCCCAATCGAATTTCATAATCGCAAGCGGGTTATAAAGTTTTCTCCCGAACAGAGTTTATTTCTCTAAATACAGAAGCTCAATCCCCGATAGAGTTTATCCCTTCAGCTATGGAAGCTTCTTTCTCCAAGAAAATTATTCCCCCGCAGAGTTGTTCTCAAGTAGAGTCTCTCCTCGGCAGAATATCCGTAAACAAGGGGCAAATCCCCAACATAGTCATCTCAATTCGCCATCTCCAACGGAAGTAAAAGAACCACTTTTTATACTATGATCAGGGATGTAATTTCCAGTACTCTCCAACAGCAGTCAAGGATTTATTTTCCCAAACTCGGACGTGCCACAATAGCATTTCATGTTCATACATAATGACATGCGCATACATATTGCATCCAGTATAAGCTCATTTATGTTGAGAACATCATCATACAATGCATTTCATGCATCATATACGATTAATCATGTACCTTTTCAGGAAATATGGTTATCATTAACAACTTCCAGCAAGTTCAAGATTAGCTCCTGAAACTAAACAGAATAATTATCTGTGCGACCAAATGCAGCTTTACACGGGTTCGTCACGAAGCAATATTACACGGGTTTCTCCTAAATGCAGCTTCACACGGGTTTATCCTGAAAAATCTTACACGGGTCCTTTCTCATACGTTTCTGAATGAATTTTTACACGAACTTATCACAAAGTAACCTTACCCAGGTTCCTTCTGAAGTTTTACACGAACTTATCACAAAGTAACCTTACCCAGGTTCCTCCTGAAGTTTTACACGAACTTATCTCAGAGTAACCTTACCCAGGATCCTTCTAAAGTTTTACACGAACTTATCACAAAGTAACCTTACCCAGGTTCCTTCTGAAGTTTTACACGAACTTATCCCAAGGTGACCTTACCCAGGTTCCTTTTGAAGTTTAACACGAACTCATCCCAAAGTAACCTTACCCAGGTTCCTCCTAAAGTTTTACACGAACTCATCCCCAAGTAACCTTACCCAGGTTCCTTCTGAAGTTTTACACGAACTTATCACAAAGTAACCTTACCCAGGTTCCTCTTGAAGTTTTACACAGACTTATCCTAAGGTGACCTTACCCAGGTTCCTTATGAAGTTTTACACGAACTTATCACAAAGTAACCCTACCCAGGTTCCTCTTGAAGTTTTACACAGACTTATCCCAAGGTGACCTTATCCAGGTTCCTTCTGAAGTTTTACACAGACTTATCCCAAAGTAACCCTACCCAGGTTCCTCCTGAGGTTTTACACAGACTTATCCCGAAGTGACCTTACCTAGGTTCCTCCTGAAGTTTTACACGAACTTATCCCAAGGTGACCTTACCCAGGTTCCTTCTGAAGTTTTACACAAACTCATCCCAAAGTAACCTTACCCAGGTTCCTCATGAAGTTTTACACGAACTCATCCCCAAGTAACCTTACCCAGGTTCCTTATGAAGTTTTACACGAACTTATCACAAAGTAACCTTACCCAGGTTCCTCTTGAAGTTTTACACATACTTATCCCAAGGTGACCTTACCCAGGTTCCTTCTGAAGTTTTACACGGACTTATCCCGAAGTAACCCTACCCAGGTTCCTCCTGAAGTTTTACACGAACTTATCCCAAAGTAACCTTACTCAGGTTCCTTCTGAAGTTTTACACAAACTTATCCCAAAGTAACCTTACCTAGGTTCCTTCTGAAGTTTTACACGAACTTATCACAAAGTAACCTTACCCAGGTTCCCCCTAAAGGACTACACAGACTCATCACGAGCAACCTTACCCAGGTTACTTCTGAAGTTTCACTCAGACTTATCCCAAAGCAACCTTACCCAGGTTCCTTCTTGGTTCAGATGCAGTTTTACCCAAACTCCCCACGAAGCAACCTTACCTAGGTTCCTTCTCAGTTCAGATGCAGTTTTACCCAAACTCCTCACGAAGCAACCTTACCCAGGTTCCTTCCAATAAGCCCTACTATCCAGGGCATTCATTTTAAAGAAACCCTACGACCCAGGTTTCTTTTCTCTTACCTCCAGACGATAGTTTACAACACTATAAGACCTGGACCTAATAAAAAACGATTGGTTTCACATTTCCCCAGTAAGTCGTGATGCAGCCTGTACACTGACCAGATATGCAGTTCACCTCCGGATTTAATTCCCCAGTAGAGTAACGGACAACTGAAGCTCCTAAAATTCTATTTCTCCCAAGACAAATACCAACATTCCTCAGCATATTCCTCATCAACAACAGGAATAGGTCTCTCATCGAAGGAACATCTCAGGAAATCAACATCCTCTAGATGGAATCTTTAAGCCCATCTCCGACGATTACCCGTCATATCTTCCGGATGGCATCTTTAAGCCCATCTCCTACGATTCTACATCATATCCTCCAAATGGCATCTGTAAGCCCATTCCCGATACTACCTACACAGTCTAGCACCATCTCAGATGAGTGTAAATATTTGGGCACTCTAGTGTTCAATCATCTTCCACATTCAGATTACGAAAGCCAGACAGCCAATCTATATCCTCAGGTTTAAGAAGATTGAATAGGGGAAGCTATTGTACCCCAAAGTTTTCCCTCTCATTTTACCCAATACATACTCCTAGAGATCCTCAATTTGCTCAAGTTTGCCCAAGAGTTGACCAAACAAACTCTCTCCTATGTCAGTGTGTCTCAAATTAGGGTTTCCATTTTCATTAAGATAGGTGGACTCCAAAGACCTCATATGCTATCCATGGTCCTAATATGTTCTCAATACCCTCCATGTCAAATTTCAAGCACTGCACAAGAAGTTTGCTCAGTCAACTGCTCAGATGCTTGAGAATTGACTATATTAGGTCAAAAGTCAACTGTGGCCCACATACAGTCAACCATCAAGATTTTTGGTCAACATCCACATTTTGAAGTGACTTTCATCATGTGATTAAGGGTTGATCATGATTCTTCAAGGAATGCCCTAAATTCATCAAAACCCAAAAGCTGCTAAATTAGGGTTTCTTAGGAAAAGTCAACCAAACTTTAAGCAAGCATAACTTCTTCATAATTTATCATAAATTTTCCATCCAAGGCTCATTTTTAAGAGGATGCAATTAATTTTCATCCCACAAGTTCAAAATATGCACTCATCAAAAGATATGAATTTCTACATTATAGGTCCTTTTGAAAAGTCAACACAAACACCTTTTGGGTCAAAGCTTCTTACATGAACATGGAAGACCAAATTGAGAGGAAACTAAAAGGGTTGTTTAGGGGACATCCTAAGCTTTCTAAAAAGTCCAAGAACACCTTCTTAGGATTAAAAATTAGAGAGATGTGTATTGTCAAAGTTGACCAATTTTTGGAAATGTGCATGAAGTCAACATTGATCAAAATGACTTTTTTTTTTCCAAATGGGCCCATGTTTTCTTGTTTGAAACTTGTTCCTAATATGGCCCACGACCCCTGATCTTATCCACCTATTATTTTATTATTTTTATTATTTATTTTGATTTTTTATCCATTTAAATCAAAATAAATCAATTTAAATAGTAGAATAATCAAATAAAATCAAAGATTTGATTTTATGAGCATATTATGAGTCCATGAACAACTAGAAAATAAAAAAATTCGTGCAAGATCTAATTGATTGGAAAAGATCTTAAATTGGTCTATTTTGGAAACAAATCATACAAGGAAAAGAATGAAATCAAATCTCCATAATTTGTAAAGATATGATCAGTTTTTGTTGACCTAAATCATTCTATCATATATACCTAATATCTCTAAAGCTTAAAAAAGGGTTTGGGGTCGTGAAAACAAGGGAAGAAATTGCAAATTTTGGAAGAAAAAGTGCAGACCGTATTCTCTTCCATAGGTCGTTTCAAGTAATTCTAAAGCCAACAATTTGTTCCTAGACGTGTTCTGAAGCCATTCCAATCATCCTCAAGCCTTAAAACCTTTAGAAATCACGCCTCACAGTGCCAAGTTTAAGTGCAGGAATGGCACGATGCCATTGTTAGGGTTTTGAGGTCCCAAATTGGGAATTCTATATAAAGGCAAAATTGGACAAAATTAGGGGTACTATCGTGCTCAAGAGAAGATATGCAGTTGATCCATGTCTTTGGTTTGAATTTATTCTGCTTGTGCTGCGTTTTTTTTTTTGAATTTTACAGGTTTATGGCTACGAACAAAATCCGTCACTATAGCCTTTAGTTACGGAAACGACTGTAGGTAAAAGTGTGGCCAAAAACAACAATTATGGGGAAGAAGACAATTAGGTGGCAGAATCCTATTGGGTTACTTGAATCACGGGCGCGTTTGGATTCAATGCATCATCATCCAAAACGCCTACCATGCGCTACCACCATCTGGCCATTGGATGTATCAATAATTCAGATCCAACGCCTCAAACAATGAAGGACTATGGTGCACTCTCAGGCTAGCACAACACATGCCCATTCTTTTCTTTTCTATTTTAATTTTTTTTATAATTGTTTTACTAATTATTTTCCTTTATTAAAATAACACCAAAAAATCATTATTTTTTATTTAATCAAAAAATCATCAAAAAAACATAAAAATCATTTTTTTTCCATAAAAATATTTTATTTCCTTAATTAATTAGTTTAATTTAATTTAGGGCAAATTTAATTACTTTTTTATAATCTAAATTAATTAGAAATTAGGTTTTTAATTTGTATATAACCTAACTAATTTTTCTAAAAAAAAACTAACCTAAATCTTTTTTCAACTAGATTTTTTAGGTTTCCTAAATTATTCTCGCATTTAATTCGCTGTGCGCATTTTTTAATTTCCTTTTATTATTATTGTAATTGTTTCGAGGTTGTAATAGTAATTAGGGTTTAAATTCCGCATTTTTATTTTCAGTCCAAAATAATTATGTATCTGCAAAAGCCTTGTAATAGCTAGGACTTTAAACTTTCTTGCTTTTAATTCCGCAAACTATAAACTGCTTAGATGTATATTAATAGGATTGTATGGAAAGACAAACTGAAAATTAATACGGTAGAAAACCCTAAATGTGCAAAGATAAATTAACTGAAAATTACACTCGCACATGCTCACTCCTAGGGTTTGCCTCACTTGGTTGCCTCGGAAATACTGGTCATGTCCCTCGAACATAGGGATATCTTAGCAAAAGACCCTCAATCTAAAAGTCATCATAAAGATCATAGTCCCTTAATGTCCCTCGAGGTACCTACGAGAAATGATCTTGTCCCTCGATGTTGCCTATATGATGACAGGCCCTTCGAAATGCTAAGGTATCCTTACACGTTGCCTTCAATAACCATTACGTCCCTTTCGATAGTCCCTCAAACATACAACGACTAGGGTTACCTACTCACTAATAGTAGGATAACACAGTCTAAAGGATAGGAGGAAACAAACAGACTTTTTTTGAGTAGGTAGATAATTGTTAGGTACTTGCTCAAAATAAACAAACTTTTTCACACCAAACACTTTTCAGACAAAGTTTTCAATAACAACTTCGTAACACTCTAAGGGTTAAAATGAAGTAAAACAAAACATTTCAAAAACAAGCACACACAAGTAGTTTTCAAAATGAGCAAGTACCTAAGAGCCCATGGAAAACCATGGATAGAAAGGGTGCTAGCTGTTGTACCCCAAATTTTGACCTAAGATATCATCTCCTACCTGCATCATTACATTACAAGTGTTTTGATCCATCGATTTTAAAATTCATGACTTTTTTTTCAGGCCGAGAGCTATTTATGTTGAACACTAAATCATTTAATCGATTCGTGCTAAAATAATGTTTATTAATTATTTATTATCTTAAATTTGAATAATTGAAATTTGTTTTCGATTATTATGTAGTTTAAAGATGTATAGATAATAAAATAAACATTAGAGAAGAGGCGCATTAATTGTGCAGACAGTATTTATTTATTACTCACTATCTTAAATTTAAATAACTGGAATTCATTCTCAGTTATTACATAATTTAAAGGTTTATGAATAATATAATAAATATTCGGAAAAGTTTATTGGTCAATAACGATTATTTAATAATTTGTCATTCTAAGTTAAATAATTGAAATTCTATTTTAATTATTATAATTTAGAAAGTTATGGATGATGAATTAAATAATTGAGGCTATTAATTGATCAATGATAATTATTTATTTATCTGTTTATTATTCTGAATGTAGGTAGGGTAAATTCGTTTTCAATCATTATACGATTAAAGAATTATAAACGATAAAATAAATAATTAGAGAGAAAGAAGAAATTAATTGGCGAATATTGGATTTTTATTCATTTTTTATAATTGTACAATTATTATGTAAATATTGTATCTATTACAACAAAATTACAATAATAAGTTTACAAAGCTAAAATGAAATAAAAAATTAATCTAATATTCCTAATTCTAAAACTTCTGATCCAATGCATTTTTGTCTGCTCACTTGATGTTACCTGCAAAAATTAAAATAAATTAGAATTCGAACAAATAATTAAAAGCAAAATTATTTAATGTTCATCATTAAAAGCAATGGCCGGAATCAGTTACTCTTTTTTGCAAATCACGGGATTTCTCCCGGTTCACAAAAAAGAGAGGAATTTTTAAATGAATGCACAAGTTCATTTTTGTGTCAAAAATTGCATGTTTTAAATTAATTGCATTTTTCAAAATCCAAATGCATATTTCAAAAAACATACAGCATACAAAGTCCCTGCATGATCTCAACAACATATGCAAGCAAGCAGATGCCAACGTAAACCTATGCCCACATAGTAGAAAACAAAACATAAGCTACTATTGCATTGGAAGTCAAAAAATATGCAGTTTAACCAATATGCAAGCAATGTGACATTCCTTTTTTTCATCATTTTCTGGCCTTTTGCAATTTCAGAAATAGTACAGCATATCATTTTATTGTCAAAACTATACTGAGAGAGAAAAAGAGAGGAGGAAGTGTGGTTTTACAGGTTTGGCTTAGGCAGGAAAGAGATACAAGACAAACTGCAGTAATATAGCCAGTAGAAGTAAAAACATAAAAGAGGAATAGAAACAAATTAGAGGTAGCAGTATGGTGCAGAATGCCAGGGAAGAGGGTGAAGTATTTCAAATCTCCAGCCTGTAACGTAAACAAAGAGAGGGAAGACTGTTATAACATAACCAAAAAAAATCACATATCAGAATCAATCTCCAAGCCTTAGAAACTCAAAAAAATAGCTATCAACAAAAACACACAAAAACCAACAGAACCTGCATAACCATTCCCTTACTGTCAAAAAACCATTATCACCATATGGCCTAAACCTTGCAAAACTGATTGAGCCCTCAAGCCAACATCACCATCCTTTCTACTGTCCAACCAACAAAACCAGTAACCACAACATAACCTGCTAAACCATTTTTCAAACCATCATTCACCATGGCCTAAAAACCAATACAACCTGCCTTTACCTAAGCTTGTTACTGCATTACCGAAACCAAAAATCATATCAGAACTAGTATGGCTTAAACCATACAAAATATTTATAAATCATTAACTTGAGTTATTAAGCCAATAGCACAAAAATGCCTACTGTCCAAACCAATAGCATAGCATAAACACCATAAAACCTGCGTATAACTAAGAGATCATGGCAATAAACCAGTAAAACCTGCATAGGGCCTAAACCAATTTCCAAACCCAAGCATACAGTAGGGCCTCAATACATTCATCATTGGCCAAAAAAGCAAAAATCATACAGTAGTATAGGCGACAGTAGCAAGAAGAAGGAAGAGCAGTTCAACATCATCACAGTGAAGGAGAAGATAAGAAAGTGTTCAAAGGCAACATCAAAGCACAGTCCCAAGGCAAAAGAAGAAGAAAGAAACCATATAAAGTACCGGCCACCGAAGTAAGCTCGCGACGCGCCTCCTCTCCTCGTCGCCTGGCCTCCTTCGCTCCCGACTGTCCCTCCTCCGTCTCCGCCTAGGTAACGATTCCTTTCCCTTTTTTTTACTTACTTCCATAAGTACCTCTAACGAATAATAAGAATCAAAATCAAAACAGAATAAGGATCAATGTAATCAGAATCAACGCATGCAAAGAAAATGTAACTAAGCTTTAATGAATCGAATAGCGTTTTACCGTAAATCCGTAGCCGTCCCTTTTTTCGTTTGGCTAGAGGGAATAAGACAGCGTGAGCGGGTGGCCATGGCAAGGAGTTAGAAAGCGAAACTCAGAAGCAAAAGCATGGAGAAGAAGACGCGAAGAAGATGACGAAGAAGAGAGATGAGCGCCGTTCTGCACCACAGAACCCTAATCCCCAATTATGATAAAACAAATTAACCCTAAGTGAATTGTATAACTGATGGGCCTCACCCCATTTTTCCTGCTTAAGCCCATGACCTGCTTCTGCACCCCCTCTCTTGTTTTCTTTCTGTTTGGGCCCTCTCAAACCATCTAGCCCATTTATATTTTACTTGCTTTTTTATTTTTGATACACTTTTTTTCTTTTTATTTTACTTTCTCTAATCTTTTTTTAGAATTATTATTATGTTAATTAATTGGTAAGTATAATAAAAAACAAAAAGATATGTCTAACTAGGTGTTTTTTTAATTAATTAGTTTGACCTCTTAGTTTAAACTTTGGATTTAATTTAGGAGTTTTAATTTTATTTCATTAGGGTGAATTAATAACTTTCCATTTAATTTAAAATATCTTAATAAGTATTTTAGTTTCACATACATAAAAAATATAGAATTTAAGAATGTAGACATTTTATTTTTTCTAATTAATTCTCCTCTTACATCGTTATTAAACAAAACTCTAAAACATATAAAAAATAGAAAAAACTTAAAAATACTTTATTAATTCATTTTTCTTGCTTTATTAATATTAATATCAAATATATAAAATAAAAACTTAAAACTAAAAAAACATTATGTCTTCGTTAAATAATTCTCTTGCTTTTATCCATATCAAAAATGCGTAAAAAGTAAAAAATACTTTCTTTTCGTTAATATTAAACAAAAAATCTAAAAAATACATGTTCTCACCATTTAGTCTTCTATTCAATTGTTGTGTATCATTATCTGCATAATATTCTGTCAATTATTTTGCACTTACTTGTTTATTCTGTTTATGTCTAAATCCAAGGGAATTGTTTAATTTTTGTCGACTTCATGTCATCAAAAAGCATTGTGCGAATACCCTCATCTCATTGAAAACTTAGGATAATTTTTCCTCAAATATTCAATATTTTCAAAACTTATACCCTTTAAGCAAAACCTTCGACGTTAGGTCGTCGCATTCAAAAAACCCGTCTGCATCCCTTTTCGGCCAAAACAATTTATTTTAATCAAGCAATCAATTTTAAATAAAACAGATATTTCAAAAGGTTCCTATAGAATACTATAGATACATTGGGTGCTAATACCTTCCCATTGTATAACCAACCTCCGAACCATAAGATCTCTTTTCAAAAACGCTTTGTATTTTCAGTATTATTTACATTGCATATTTAGGGTTTTATTTCGCTCTTTTCCCTTTTCCTTTGGAAACAATAAAGCGCGGTGGCGACTCTTTCTTTTGTGAGACGAATTAATCAATAATTCGATCTCCGATTTACCCCACTACATTTTTATCGCTACACTAACACCTTCCCTTTCTATAATCTACCCCCGTACTCAGAAACATCTCGAAAAAGGTTTTTTCTGTTCTTTTTACTTTTCCTAATTGGTTAAAATAAAAGTCGGTGGTGACTATTGCTTACTGCGACATTTGTGAACTAAAAACGTAAACCAATATTAACAGTCGGTTCTGCCACCGTATCACAAATGGTATTTTGAAGAAATTTATGGCTAGAGGGAGTTTGGAAGTGTTTCAGGGTGTTCAAGCTCGTGTTCTAGCTCAGAAATAGTGCCTCTATTTATAAGCAACAAGTTTGGAAGCTTGTTGTTGATCAGAATTCAAAATCACAAGTTTAAGCATAACATGTGATTTTTTGAGAAATCCAAGTTTCAAAGTCTTGTGTACTTGCTAAGATATAGTGGTTATGCTTTAAACACACTTGCTTCTGAATTTGTAGATGGAGTGTGATCAGAGGGAACAAGTTAGAGGCTCAAGAATTGACTTTGTGCATAAAGCTTGCTTTTCAAGAATGGTATTATTCACTTTCTTCCCAAAATGGCAATGTGAATTGGATAAAGCTTAAACCACTTGGATTATAGCTCAAAAGTTTGTGCAATCCATTAATGATGGATAGATACACAAGTTAGAAGGCCTGCAAAGCAAGATTATGCAGTCTAAAATTGAAATTGCATTATGTGTTCATCAAGAAATGACTTGTAATTCAAGAATGAAACCCTAACTTCTTGCCTTCGATTCTCCTTGCTCAAACATGATATCAATGGGTTCTTGGACATTTTGGAAAGATTGTGAAATCCTATACAACATATATGTTAGAAATTTTTGAAAATTCATCTGTGAACCATGTGAAAAATTGCCATGAAGTTAGGTCAAAATCCTGCCTAAACTAGGGCAAAATTTCACTAAGTTTCCAAGTTTCATGAACATGTATTCACAAAATCATAACTTGAAATACATGCATTTATAGGAGAAGTTATGTTCTACAATGTTTTAGATCACATTTAGATATACAACTTTCATGTTGGAAGTTTCCTTTGAATCATCTTGCATCATAGTGGAAATTTGGCTCAAAGTTATGAAAAAACATGAAATTTTCAACACTTAGAAAAATTTCTAAGTTTAGAAATTTTGACTTTTCAAAATGAAATCTTGACTTTTTGATGTCTTGATGAACAAGTTTCATATTTTGAAATTTTTTGATGAATTTTGATCTTTGACACTGGATTTTGACCAAAAAGTCAAAGTTTGACTTTTCAATGTACAATTGACTTTTCATCGGTTGACTGAAATTCATCTGTCAACCAATCAAACTTGAGAGATGTTTTGAGACATGCCATTAGGTCAAAATGAAGCATTTGAATCCTTGATATCATAACTTAAACCAATCAATCATTTTCTAGGTCAAAAATCAGAAATTGCACCTTCTGAGTCAAAACCTTAATTTTGACCATTTTGCCCTTTTGATGATCTGATCAAATTTCTTGAGGAATTGTGATCCAAACTTGATAAAATGACATATATAGGTTCATGATGTTGATATGGATAAAAAATTATGAAGTTTGACTGTAAATTGACCACATTTGACTTTTCCCCCAATATAGTTGATTTTAGGTCAACTGATCAATTAACTGAGCAAAAATGTGATCCAAGACTTGAAACTTGACATGAGAAATCTTGAGGGTCCAAAATGATCCATGAAAGTAATATGAGGCATTAAAAGTCCATTTGTCCTTGTGCAATCTCAAACCCTAATTTTCAGTCATCAGTGCTTGAGGAGGTGTCTTGAGCTGATCAACCCTTGTCCAGTCTTGAACCAAAGGAGATCTTGTGGGAGATTACTTGATAAATGAGAGGGAAAATTTTGGTGTACAAAAACTTCCCCTATTCAATCTTCTTAAATCTGAAGAGTTAGATTGGCGGATCCACCATTCGTGACTTAAAGGTGAAAGATGATTGAACACTAGAGTGCCCAAAAATCCGCACTCGAAGACGTAATGGGAATGAGCTTATAGATGCCATTTGGAGGAATGATGGTAAACACCAGAATAAGTATCAGCACAAATCTTTTGTCGATTCATACTAAAACTTGATGTTTCACCTGTGGAGAAAGGATTAGTAAAGTGCATATGTATGCATGATATTCACAAGATGGATGAGGTCATGTTAAATGCATTTGGTATGTATATGCTATGATGTATGAATGTCAGATGTATGTTTGTCTGAGAAAATAAATCCCTGGCTGCTGCTGAGGAATTTTGGGAAGTTGAATTCTGGGTTATTGTTGGGAATGAAGAGTATACATATCTTCAAACTTTGTTGAAAGGATGCTTCCGCTAGGGAATATCTCTTAAAGGTCAGTTGTTATCTGGTCGGATCCAGGCTTCACAATTTACTGAGGATGAGGAAGTCAACTGCTATCTGGTCGGATCCAGGCTTCACGATAACTTACCGGGGAAGGATAAAACAACTGTTATCTGGTCGGACCCAGGCTTTGTAGAAAATTTCTTAGAGAGAGTGAAGTTAAGCTGTTATCTGGTCGGATTCTAGGTTTCACAACAACTTGCTAGGGATAAGGAAGTTAACAGTTATCTAGTGGGATTCTAGGCTTTGTAGTAACTTGCTAGAAGAGATGAAGTTGTACTGATATTTGGTCGGGTCCAAGATTCATAGTAACTTGAAGTGGTAATTACTATCTGGTTGGGTCCAGGCTTCAGAGTTTTGAAAAGTTATGCTATTATCTAGTCAGGTCCAGGCTTCATAGTGTCTTGCTCGCATTGTAGCTAATCGTTATCTGGTCAGATTCCAGGTTTTACAATAGCTTGCTTGAATAGACAAATTTGAACTGACATCTGGTCGGATCCAGGTTTCACAGATTTTGAGGTGGATGAATTTAATTGTTATCTGGTCAGGTCCATGTTTCACAATAAACTTGTTTGAAAAGACAAAGTTGAACTGATATCTGGTCGGATCCAGACTTTAAAATAACTTGCTTGGGGAACTTAGTTGTTATTTGGTCGGATTTCAGGCTTCACAACAAACCTCTAAGGAGAATTGCTATCTGGTAGGATCCAGGCTTCACAATAACTTTCTTGAAAAGATGAAATTGAAAACTGATATCTGGTCGGGTCCAGGCTTCACAGTAACTTTTTGGGGTAGAGGCAAACTCTACTGGGGAAAAGAAGTTAAACCTTAGTCTGGTTGAGTCTAGGTTCTTCTATATCTCGGGGAGTTAAATTATTATCTGGTTGGGTCCAGGTTTCATAGTATCTGAAATTTGCACTAATATCTGGTCTAGTCTAGGCTTCATAGAAGTTTTTTGGATATAGTAAAGGTTTTGTTGATGACTTTACTGTGTATTAGGGGTTGTGGCCCTATGATTTTCAATAGTCTGAAAGGCAAACTCAAGCTGGAGAGTGTAGACTCAGTCGGGGAGGACAGACTCAGCTTGGGGAGGATACACTCAGTTGTGGATAACAGGCTCAGCTGGGGAAGATAGACTATGCCGGGGGAATACAGACTCGGCTGGGGAGGATAGACTAAGATGTGGAATTTTGTGGTTCCTTGATTGTTGTATGTTTGGGAAATAAACCCTGTTGGGGAAATAAACCCTGTTGATGAATACTTGATGAACTGTTGACAAAGCGAGTTCTTTGAGGAAGATGTTCACAAGGCTTCTACTTGTAGGATCAACTTAGCTAGGGAGAGAGCTGCCAAGAGATTGAGACTTTGGTTGGAGACCAACCTATGCAAAGAGACTTCGTGTGTAACTTTGTTGAGGATTTGTTTATTGTGTCCGTCTAGGTGGGGATAATGCTAATGAAATAACTCTGTGGGGATATTCCATATACATTAAAGATATGCTTGTTACTGCTTAGCAGGACACATGTGTCAAATAGTTTAAATTATCTTCATATGCATATGTTCGTTCAATTTTAATCATTGGACAACTTTGCATTCAAAACAAAAATAGAAAGTTTTCACTTCAAAGTATATTTGTATTGATATTTTGCCCATGAATAGACGTTTTTTGTACAAAGAGATGGAGATCCTAGTATGAGGAAATCGTCGAAAGGAAAACAAATATTGAAAACAAAAACAAATAACCATGTGAAATAATCTCATTGCATTCCAACTCTACTATTTCCCCAATGTCTTCGAATGCCCCTTGCCGTTGACAGAAGTTGATTGGATTTATCTTGGACCGTTTGAACTTGGACCTTTGTGATAAAGTTGACTGTGGTGAATTCACGGGACATAGTTATATGCTTTCAATCCTTAAATTTTGCCTGGATTTCCCTTTCGGGTTTTCAACCCACCAGGATACCCATTTTTGCCCAAGTCGCCCTTTTGGGTTTTCAACTTGCCGGATGTACAATATTTTGCATATATCCCTAATTTTTGCCCAAATATTTTGGTTTGTCGGGATGCCCTTATTTTTTCCTAGGCGTGTCAACCTAGCGGGTCATTTAAGCGTAGTATTTTTTAACTATGTTCGCGTTTATAGGATGTGGGAAGTCTTCGCCATCCATGGTAGTCAGCATCATGGCACCGCCAGAGAAAACTCTCTTGACAACAAATGGCCCTTTGTAGGTGGGAGTCTATTTGCCTCTGGGTTCACCTTGTGGCATAATGATGCTCTTTATCACCAAGTCACCAGCTTGATATACTCGAGGCTTGATCTTTTTGTTGAAAGCCTTGATCATACGTTTTTGGTACGTCTGACCATGACAAACAGTAGCTAGTCGCTTTTTATCGATCAAGTTCAGCTGATCCAACCTCGTATGAATCCATTCGTCTTCTCCTAAGCCTTCCCCATTCATAATCCTTAGTTAGGGAATCTGAACTTCCACTGGAAAAACAACTTCCATGCCATAGACTAGAGAAAAGGGAGTTGCCCCAGTTGATGTTCTGGCTGAAGTACGATAGCCATGTAGAGAAAACAGTAACATCTTATGCAAATCCTTATAGGTTACTACCATCTTCTGCATAATCTTCTTAATATTTTTGTTGGCCGCTTCGACTGCGCCATTCATTTTAGGTCTATATGGAGAAGAATTGTGATGCTTGATCTTAAACTGAGTACGAAGCTCAATAATCATAGCATTGTTGAGGTTAGTCCCATTTGTCGGTGTTGTACCCCAAAATTTGCCCTCCCATTTCCTTCAAGATTTGCTAAGAGCATGCTTCAAAATCTTTCAAGGGTTGCACAATCCAATTGCCTCCTAACAGTCAAAAATTAGGGTTTTGGTTCTGGTAAAGAAATTGAAGCTTCCAAGGGCCCAAACAAGTCCCACATGCCTATAAAAATTGTCAAGCATCCATATGCCAAGTTTCAAGACTCACAGCACCAGATTGCACAGTCAAAACCCTAATTGCTTCATAGTCAACTGCAGGGGCAAAATGGTCATTTGACAGTCAAAAGTCCAAATTTTTGGTCAACATCTTATTTTGAAGCCACAAACATCATTTGATCAATTCATGATCATGATTCTCAAAGCATGGCTCAAAAAGTCTCAAGATGCAAAAGTTTCTATTTTTGGACAGTTGAAAAAGTCAACTGCAAATTGACCAAGGCATAACTTCCACATGGTTTATCATAAAAATTCCATCCAAAGCTCATTTTGAAGAGAATGACATTTCCTACAACTCATCTTCACACTTCAAGTCCAAGAAATGCTCTCACAAAAAGTTATCAATCTCAACATTATAGGTCATTTTCAAAAGTCAACAAAAAGGCACTTTAATTCAAAGACCATAACTTGAGATTGGTAAATCAAAATGACATGGGACAAAAGGCATTGGTTAGAGTACTTCAAGACCTTTCCAAAATGTCCAAGAACATGATCAAAGATTAAAAATTGAGCAAGATATGCCTTGTGGAAGTTGGGAAATTTTTGGGAATTTTGAAAAGTTAACTTTGCTTCAAATGCCTCAAAATTGCTAATGGGCCTCAATTTCTTCCATGAATCATCACCCAAAAGCTATGCACGACCCATTGACATCCAAGGGAGTTATTTTATCATTTTTGGTTAATTATTTGAATTATTATTATTATTAATTCACTTAATTAAAATTAAATATGACAAAAATAGCAAATCATGTTTTCCAAATCTTTTTGTGCAGCATTTTCATCCATCATGACCTCAAGATTTCGTGCACACTCAATAAGGAAAGATTCTATGCAATTGGGAATGGTTTGATGGCAAAAAAGATTGAAAAAGATCATGAAAATCAAATATTTAAAATCATTGAATACAAGGCTTTGGGCTTGATTTTTCTGACCTAATGCATTCACACATATATACACATTGCAACCCTAATGCTAAAAACAAGAAAGTTGCGCATAAGCATCAAGAACAAAACTTGCATTTTTCACAAAAAAAGTTGAAACTGTTTTCATAGTTGCAGTGTGATTCAAGGCCTCAAAACTATTCCAAAGGCTTGCTGGGACTTTCTTGAACGTGCCTCAATCCTTTTCCAATCTCCACGCCCAAAGAATTGGTAGAATAAAGTCACACTTTTCTCAAACTTTTTCATAATCGTGTCTCAATATACATGCATTTTTCATACGTTTTGAATGTGGATTTACACTAATATGAAGGTTCTGAAGCTAATGGTACTCTTTGATTTAACTAACAACGCCTATATAGAGATTTGCCATTAATGCTTGCTAGGGTTTCAGAAGCTTGGAAATAGGGCTTTTCACATATGAAAAAATTGAACCTCAAAACCAGTATGGTTGAACTTGTCGCAAGGAGCCTGATTAAATGAGACCCTCGCGCTCAATTTATGCAGCCTGTGGACGTATTCGCTATTATTCGTTGTTTCAGTTTGTGGGGGTTTAAAACCCCCTCTATTTAATTATTTTTACAGGTACAAAACGAGGAAGAAGCTATCGTGTCATTGCAGGATTGGGACGTTCAAACATCTGGCGCGCTTTTTTGAGTTATACTATTAATTTTCATTGTGTTATTATAATACTTGTTTCCTATTCCATATACAAAGCGCACAAACAGCTCAATTGACAAGGCATTTGTTTGGTAAGCACTGGGACCTGGGTTCGATTCCCAGGTCCCCCACTTCTTCAATATTATTTTTCTTAACACCTTTCCATGCAGCGCCTCATCTAAGGTCCACCATACACGCATACGTGCTTGCCTGCCAAATGTCCCAGGAGATCAATCCAAAGGTCAGGATGTGAGGTCCATCATGCATACTAGTCAACCATGCCATACGCAAGCGCTGAAAGTCAACATGGGCTTGGGATCAGTGGGCTAAAATGCTTCCCAAACACCTCCAAAAGGGCCTGAATACCCCCTTGTTTGTATTTTCTTTCTCTCATTTTTTTCTCTATTATTTATTTTAATTGTTTTTTTCTTTTGTTTTATTTAATTCATAAAATAATTTTTATAACATAAAAAAATCAGAAAAGTCAAAAAAATAAAATATGTTTATTTAATTTTTAAATAAATTCCAATAATCAATTTAGTTTAATTTTAGGTTTAACTTTAATGTTTTTTTTTCAAATAACTAAAATACATAAAAATTAGGGTTTTTAGCATTTTACTCTTTTTCTCAATAATTAAATTTTTCTTCTTATTATTATTAACCATTAATTAATTTTGTAAATAAATATGACATTTAATTAATTAGGATTAAATTAGGTTAAACTTAAACAATTTTTAATAATTAAAAACAAACTTAGAACTAGGCTTTTATTTTAATTTCTAATTTCAATTAATTTTCTTTATTTCCATTAAATACAAAAACATCAAAAAAACAAGTTCTTTTCTTTATTTAATCATTAATTAATTTAAATTCCAATCTAATCTTTAAAGGGTCCAACGCCCTCGCACTTTTGATTCCAATTTCCTTTCGTGCGTTTGTCTTTATTTTTCGTTTTTAAATATAATGTAATTGCCCCAAAGCCTTGTAATAATAATTAGGACATTTATTTTCCGCACTTTTATTTAAAAATCGGGTCTTTGTTAATTTGGCGATGTATAGACCCGCGCCTTGTAATAGCGTAGGACTTTTATTTTCCGCATTTTAATTTCCGCACCTTTAAACTGTTAATCACATGAAAGAATGTATGCTCAAATAAAATCAAAGCGTAGAACACCCAATGCATGATCAAGATCAAACATAAACTGAAAATGACACACAATTCACACACCACTCTTAGGGTACGCCTCACTGTTGCCTTGCCCCTCAAAACGTGGTCGTCGAGTATAGGACGTCTTAGTGAGTCCTTATGTTCCATTGATCTAGTCGTCTCGAAATGGTTGCCTTGAAACAAGTTGCCTCGGAATAGTTGCCTCGGAATAAAAAGATCAATGGCATAAGGGTAGCTTCTAAGGTGTCTTACCGTTGCGCGGTGACCACACTGTCCCTATGAACGAATTGACCCGAATACCTCCAACGGTGGTGCTACCTACCTCTCAATGGTGGCAGGGCACTACCTTAAGGACATTTACACAACCAAATTCCTTAGGGTAGGTAGATGACTCGTAGATGCTTGCTCTAATTCAAAACAAATCAAAAACTTCTTTTCACACCGACACTTTGCAAAAAGCTTTCAAAAAACAAATTTTCAAACACTCTTGAGGACCGATACAAGAGTCGATCTGAAACTTTCAAAGAAACTTTTTCAAACCCACTCACCTTGAAAAGCAAACAAACAATTTTGAATACACAAATGAGCAAGTATCTAAGAGCCCGTGGATAACCATGGATAGAAAGGGTGCTAACACCTTTCCTTTCAATAAATCTACCTCCCGAACCGAGAACTAATCTCAATAAGGAATTTTTCTATGCTTTTGTCCTTTCCGTTTGGAGAAAATAAAAGACGGTGGCGACTCTTGCTTCCGCGAAATTTCACGAACCAGCGTTAAACAGTCAGTTCCAGATCCACCGATCACAGAACTGGCGACTCTGCTGGGGACACTTATAAAGTGAGGTGTACCTTAGGATAGTTCATAACTGTGTTTTCAATTGTTTTGACTTGTTTGCTTTAAATTGTGGGACTGTCTCGGGAGTTCTATAGATCCTAACCCGGATCTGGGGATACCTTCTTAGAAAGTAGCAACAAGGCTGTGAGGGAACTGTGCGGGGTATACCGACATGGTTGAAACAGTCTGCTACGTTGATGTGGCACTTTGGTGTGTACCGGTAACCCTTGAGTTCAGTCAAGGAGAGTACGGGGCCTCCGCGTGGTGTCGTGAAGCATCAACTGACCTTAGGAACCTTAATTGAACCATCTTGGCCTCTTTAGGGTAGTGAGATAACTGACTTTGGTGCAGTCCGAGGTTGGTTGATACTCGATACTACACTCAATTGAGGGTTGTTTTCTTGGAATATTTCGGTCGCCAGTTCAGTGGCTAAATCGAAATGATGAACAATGAAAGCAATCCAATGATATTGGGACCCTTAGAACCCGGTTACTTCTGATAGGACAAGTTTGAGCCCACCAACTTCAAGAGGGTAATACCCATACCCCATGCAGGCCTAAACTCTAAGGGCTTGTCTTGTGTGACTTGTGTGCCTTATCATGTTTGCTTTGTAAATATTTGTGGTGTGTTTAATCATAGCATCATGACATCATACAGCATCATATGCATTGGCTAACCATTTCAGGGGTTCGAATCTTCATCTTTGTTCTTGTTTTGTAGGACATGGAAACTGTTCGCAGAAAGACAATTCAGATTAGCCTTGTAAGGATCCCTCCTTAGCTTAAGGAGCTTATTTCCAGGATTCCCGAGAGCTCTTCATTCAGTGAAAGACATGGAAGACTCATCAGCTTGGTCAACACCAACATTGAGGAAGATATGATAAAAGTCCTGTTCCAGTTCTTTGACCCTCTGCATCACTGTTTCACTTTCCTGGATTATCAACTGGTACCTACATTAGAAGAGTTCTCCCGACTTCTGAAGATCCCTATCCTTGATCAACTACCCTACAACGGTATGGAAAAGGAACCCAAGCTGGAAGAGATTGCTAAAGCCTTACACCTACAACCATCTGACCTCAAGGGACATTGGGAAGTTAGAAGTGGTATCAAAGGGTTCTTAGCCAGGTTTCTGTTTGAGAAGGCCCAAGAATGTTGGAACTCCCTTGACCTGCAAGCTTTTGAAGAAGTTCTGGCCCTCCTCGTCTATGGTTTGCTATTGTTCCCTAATCCAGATCAGCTTATAGATATCAGTGCTGTCCAGATCTTCATGTCCAGGAATCTTATACCTACGTTGCTTGGGGACATCCTTCACTCATGTTACACTCGAACCATGAGAAAAAGAGGTGTTCTTATGTGCTGTACTCCTCTCCTGGGAAGGTGGTTTATTTCGAACCTTCCGCAATCAGTTTTGAAGAATGAGCGGGGTTTGAGATGGTCACAGCGATTGATGACTCTTACACATGCTGATATACATTGGTGCTCTCGGTCCAGAGAGGATGTCACTATCATTGATCGTTGCGGGGAGTACCCTAATGTTCCTTTACTTGGAATCATAGGAGGTATTACTTACAACCCGTGCCTGGCTTGGAGACAGTTTGGTTATGCTCGGAGGGACGGCCCTCATGACATGTTAATTCCTGACATAGTTTTTGACTTCGACAATGATGCGCAAGGACTTCGCCAGAGATTTATCAGAGCTTGGAGGATGCCAAGTAGGATAGACGGAAAGACCCTGGGGCACAGGAATTCCATCCCGTTGGAACCTTATCTCAAGTGGGTACGAGCCCGCTCCCAGAAGTTAGTGATGCCATATCCTCATGTTCTCCCTGTGATCAAAGATCCAGTTTTTGAAGGTGAAGTGTCCTACACCATTCAACATCCTGACATGCCCACGTCCTGGGAAGAGATGCAGAAGAGCTGGATCCAGCTTAAGGAAGAACGAAATTCTCTTGAGACCAGTCTACATGCTAGTGAAAAGAAGGTCTTGGAGCTCACCCGCCTACTGCACGAGGAGAGGAATCTCAACACCTACATTGCTCCAAAGAGGATGCGTAGTGTATTTTGGGATTGATTCACTTTTGTAATGTTTTTCCCATGAGGCCCTGATGTACCAAACAATTATTTCCTTAATGATAACGTGTGTTCCTTTTTGTCTACAACAAATTTGAATTTTCGAACCCTTGAATGCATTGCATAAACACATATCATTCATCATGTGCATAGCAGGTACTCTTCTTTTCAGGTTGCTTACTATTCTTCGCTGTTTATTTCAGCATCATGAACCCTGAATCATCTACCGAGATGTCTATCAAGGCCCTTCAGGCGCAGAACGCGCAATTTCAGGAGCTGATCATGGGTTTGGATCAAGGTCAAGAAGAGCTGAAGGCTTTGCTCCTGAAGAAGGAGAAGAAGAAGAAGAAGAGAACCGTTCTATTCAACTCGGGCCGGAGGTTTGGTAACACTCTGCAGAATGAGGAAGCTAGTTCTTCTGTAGGCAAAGACAGTCCCCAGGGGGGAAGGGCTCCTAGTCCGGTGGTCTCTGATAATGAGACTGATTTTAATGAGGAACAATATCCTTCAGCTGAAGACATATACAAGCAGTTGGAAGATCGTCTGAACGCCATGGAGATCCAACAACCTGGTTTAGATTTCGGAGACTTGGGTTTATCTACTGGTGTGATCATCCCTCACAAGTTTAAAGCACCATCTTTCACCAAGTATGACGGGGCGTCTTGCCCTAAGCTACACCTCAGATCCTATGTGCGGAAGATTCAGCCGTATACGGTGGACAAGAACTTGTGGATCCACTTCTTCCAGGAGAGTCTTTCAGGGACTCATCTCGAATGGTTCTATCAGCTGGATGGAACCATGGTTCGTAACTGGGAGGAGTTGGCTACTACTTTTTACAAGCAGTATCAATATAATGCCGACCTTGCTCCTACATGTACCCAAATCCAGGGTATGTCGCTAGGATCAGGCGAAGGTTTTAAAGAGTATGCGCAGAAGTGGAGGGACCTGGCTGGCAGGGTGCAGCCTCCGTTAACAGACCGTGAATTGGTGGATATGTTCTTGGGGACCCTCTCCGGGCCATTCTTCAATCATCTTATCGGTAATTCGTCTGCAGGGTTTACTGACCTCATTCTGACTGGGGAAAGGATAAAGGCTGGCATGAAGTCCAGTAAAATTCAAAAAGGTGCGTCTTCAAGTTCTGAGAAGAAACCCTTTAAGAAGGAGGCCAGTGATGTGTATGGGCCTAGGAGGCAAGATAAACCAGAGCGCCGCCAAACTGTCAACGCGGTGGTGATTGCTAAACCCGCTGCCGCCCTCGGCAAACCAATCAACAAAGGGCTGAAAGACCCATAAGAGAATTTACCCGGCTGAGTATGACCTTGTCACAAATCTTGCCGCAGCTGCTATCAACCAACTTGGTGACTGTTAGAGAGGCTCCTAAGGTTGTGAATACTGCATCCCCCAAGTATAATCCAAATGCTCGCTGTGCTAATCACTCCGATAGCCCAGGGCATTCTACTGATGATTGCTGGGCCCTAAGGAACAAGGTGCAAGACCTTATTGATGCAAAGGAGGTACAGTTTGAGGCACCTGAGAAGCCCAATGTAGTGACAGCTCCCCTTCCTGCTCATGGAGTGAATGCTATCAGGGATGATGACGAGGTGGAAGAATCAGAGTTCGATAGCTGGATTTATCCGACGGCCGATAATGGACCTAGCAATTGGATTGCAAAAGACAACCTACCTGTTACTTTTGTTACGCAGTAATGAATTCCTTTGTTTTTGTTATTTGTAATAAACAATGAACTGAAACTTTATGGCCCGGTGTCTTACCCGGGGCACCGTTGGCTTCATTTGTGAGGGCTTATAACTGTCATTTACATATATCATGAATAAAGATCTTGGACGTTTTTTCGCATTTCAAATCTTGTGCTCCCTTTCTTTCTTTCTTTCTTTATATATTGCAAAATAGATGTATTTACACACACTCACTCATACAGGTTTCAATCCACTCTGGATCTCACTGGTAACGACTCTGCTACTGCCAGTTATGACTTCGAAAATCTGATCAACTTAGCCGAAGACGAAGGTGAAGATGATTGCGAAGTGCCTGGTGAGCTTGCAAGACTGTTACTCCAGGAAGAGAGGGCAATTCAACCACATGAAGAGCCAGTGGAAACGATAAATCTGGGTACTGAGGCATACAGAAAGGAGGTCAAGATTGGTGCCAACCTAGAGCTCAGCGTGAAGCAACGGTTGACTCGGATGTTACATGATTATGTGGAGATCTTTTCCTGGTCCTACGAAGACATGCCTGGGTTGGATACCGACATTGTGGTCCATCATTTGCCTACCAAGGAAGACTGCCCTCCGGTTAAGCAAAAGGTCCGCCGTATGCGTCCAGAGATGTCTGAGAAGATCAAAGCTGAGGTTATGAAGCAATTCGATGCCGGTTTTCTTGCAGTAACTTCTTACCCTCAGTGGGTTGCTAACGTGGTGCCAGTGCCGAAGAAGGATGGTAAGGTCAGAATGTGTGTTGATTACAGGGATCTGACTAGGGCCAGCCCCAAGGATGACTTCCCTCTACCTCACATTGATGTTCTTGTTGACAATACTGCTCAGCATAAGGTGTTTTCCTTCATGGATGGTTTTTCAGGGTATAATCAGATCAAGATGGCTCCTGAAGACATGGAAAAGACTACCTTTGTTACTCAGTGGGGCACCTTCTGCTACAAGGTCATGCCATTCGGGTTGAAGAATGCTGGGGCAACCTACCAACGTGCTATGGTTGCTTTATTTCATGATATGATCCATCATGAGATTGAAGTGTACGTCGACGATATGATTGCAAGGTCCCAAACTGAGGAAGAACACCTTGACCATCTGCAAAAGCTGTTTGACCGTCTGAAGTTATACAAGCTGAGGTTGAATCCAAACAAGTGCACCTTCGGGGTAAGATCTGGAAAGTTGCTAGGCTTCGTTGTAAGTGACAAGGGTATTCAAGTGGACCCTGCCAAGGTTAAAGCTATTCAAGAGATGCCAGTTCCTAAGACAGAGAAAGAAGTCAAAGGCTTTCTAGGACGTCTGAATTACATTGCCCGATTCATCTCGCATCTAACTGCTACCTGTGAGCCAATCTTCAAGCTGCTGAAGAAAGATCAGGTAGTACGTTGGAATGATGAATGTCAGGCCGCTTTTGACAGAATCAAAGAGTATCTCTAAGAACCACCCATTCTTATGCCACCGGTTGAAGGGAGACCTCTAATACTATACCTGACAGTACTTGACAACTCAATGGGGTGTGTGCTGGGGCAGCATGACGAGTCTGGCCGAAAAGAGCATTCCATTTATTACCTTAGCAAAAAGTTTACCGACTGTGAGACCCGATACTCACTGCTCGAGAAAACTTGCTGCGCTTTGGTATGGGCTGCTCGCCGGCTGAGACAGTATATGCTGACTCACACTACCTTGTTGATCTCAAAGATGGATCCAATAAAATACATATTTGAAAAGCCTGCTCTGTCTGGGAGAATAGCAAGATGGAAAATGATCTTGACAGAATACGACATCCAGTACACAACTCAAAAAGCTATCAAGGGAAGTGTATTGGCAGACCACTTGGCACATCAGGCAGTAGACGACTATCAGTCAATGAACTTTGAGTTTCCGGATGAGAGCATCATGATAGTGACTGATTGTGAAGTACCTGGACCGGATGAAGGACCTGAGGAAGGATCCCGATGGTCTATGCACTTCGATGGAGCCTTCAACGCTTTGGGTAACGGTATTGGCGCTGTGATCATATCTCCTTAAGGCACTCATACTCCACTCACTGCCCGGCTATGTTTCAACTGCACCAACAACATGGCGGAGTATGAGGCATGCATCATGGGTCTCCAAGCTGCGATTGACTTAAGGATCAAGTTTCTGAGTGTCTTCAGATATTCCGCTCTCGTGATCAATTAGATCAAAGGCGAGTGGGATACGAAACATCCGAATCTTATTCCTTACAGAGAATGTGTGTTGACATTGATCCCCCATTTCACAGAGATAACTTTTGAACATTTCCCAAGAGAGGAGAATCAGTTGGCGGACGCGTTAGCTACGATGTCTTCCATGTTCAAAGTCAAATGGGACAATGAGGCTCCCCGGGTCATTATCTGGAAACTGGACGAACCGGCATACTGTTGTGATCTTGAGGCTGAGGTAGTGACTGAAAAACCCTGGTACCAAGAGGTGAAGAGGTACTTGGACGCTCAAGAGTACCCTGAAGGTGCATCTGTCAATGATAAAAAGTTCCTGAGAAGGTTCGCAGCGAAGTTCTTCCTTAGCAACGACATCCTGTACAAGCGAAACCATGATTCGACCTTACTGCGCTGTGTGGATAAGATTGAAGCAGAAAGGATCATGGCAGAGCTACATGAAGGTACCTTCGGAACACATTCCAGTGGACACACTATGGCAAAGAAAATCCTTCGGGCAGGATATTTCTGGTCCACCATGGAAGCCGACTGTTACCAACATTCTCGGACATGTCATAAATGCCAGATTTATGCAGATAAGGTGCACGTTCCTCCGGTTCCCCTGAATGTCCTGACTGCACCTTGGCCTTTTGCAATGTGGGGCATAGATATGATCGGCGAGATTAAACCTACGACATCCAACGGGCATCGCTTCATCCTGGTGGCGATTGACTACTTTACAAAATGGGTTGAAGCAGCCTCTTATGCCACAGTAACCAAGAACGTCGTGACACGGTTCATTCGGCATAATCTGATCTGTCGATACGGCGTCCCGGAAAGGATCATTACGGACAATGGTACCAATCTTAACAACAAGATGATCACTGAGCTCTGTGAGAAATTCAAGATACAGCACCACAACTCTTCTCCTTACCGACCGAAGATGAATGGGGCTGTCGAAGCAGCAAATAAGAATATCAAGAAGATTGTGCAGAAGGTGACAGTGACCTATAAAGATTGGCATGAGATGTTACCGTTTGCTCTCCATGGATACCGTACCTCAGCAAGAACGTCAACCGGGGCAACTCCTTTTTCCTTGGTCTACGGCATGGAGGCAGTCTTACCGATCGAAGTGCAAATACCCTCTCTCCGGATAATGAAGGATGCAGATCTGAGCGAAGACGACTGGATCCAGACACGACTTGATCAGCTAAATCTAATTGATGAAAAGAGACTCACTGCTATTTGTCATGGTCAAACGTACCAAAAACGGATGATCAGGGCATTTAACAAAAAGGTCAGACCACAAGAGTATCAAGTTGGGGATCTGGTAATCAAGCGTATCATCCTTCCTCAGAGTGATCCAAGGGGCAAATGGACCCCCACGTACGAAGGGCCATTTGTGGTTAAACATGTGTTCTCAGGAGGAGCCATGATTCTCACCACCATGGATGGTGACGACCTTCCTCACCCCGCCAATGCAGACATAGTAAAAAGATACTACGCATGATAAAAGACCCGCTAGGTTGACATACCTAGGCAAAAATTAGGGCTTCCCGACGAACCAAAAGGGTTCGGGAAAAATGAGGGATGAAATGAAAAAATCTGTAGACCCGGAAAGTCGAAAACCTGAAAAGGCGGCTTGGGCAAAAATGGGTATCCCGGTGGACTGAAAACCCGAAAGGGAGGTCCAGGCAAAAGTTAGGGATTAAAGCGTAATACTATGTCTCATTGGATCACCTTGCATCCAGAATCAGGTATCAACTGTCAAGTTCAAAAGGCATCAATCAATCAGCTTCATCTTCAGCTAGGTCATCAAGTGATGAGACGCTCGAAGATATAAAGGCGATATCAGAGTTGGAACCCAGTGGGATTATTCTTTTCACATAGCTGTTTTGTTTTCCTTTTGTACAAATTGTATAAACTCTTTGTTCGGCGGCGTTCTCTTACTAAGACGTCAGCCTCTTGTACATAAACGCCTATTTACAGGCAAATTCAAAAATCAATATAAATTCACTTTTCAGATCAATTACCAATTATTTTTCCTTTTCCTGTTTTGTTTTGCGAAGAACGTCCAAGGTTCAATTTATGATATATGCATTTGACAATAATTGCTAACTCATAAATATTTGCATACGAAACAAAGGATTAATTACAAGTAACATTAGAAACAGGGGCAATAATGAGTTGTCTAAACGAGCTAATTGTTCTATCCATCAAGGTGCCAAGGTAGGTTCAGCTGAAGAACGTAACCAAGATCTCTAGACTCCCCAGAGAGTGAGCCAACAAGTCCATACACTCTCCCCAAGCAAAGCTATATTATCAGCCTTAAGGAAGTTGGGTATCCCCAGCAAAGCTCAACATTCCTCAGCAAATTATACAAGACATTCCTAACAAGCTTCCCCGGCAGTCTTGATCAAAGATTGTTCCCCGACAGTATACAGACATTCAGTGGAGCCACTTCCCCCGTACAGTGCAAAAATTCCCCAGTGCAACCTCAAAGGATTTCCCCAGGAGAGTCCAATCCAAATTTCCCCAGGAGGGTTTGAATCATCTCCCCAGCAGGAAGCTTATCCCTAGTAGATTCTAGAAGCTGGCCACCTGCAGAGCACGAACGCGTCCCCCCGACTTTATTCAAAGGTTATTTCCCTACCAGTATATAACTGGGTTATCCTCAGCCAATAACCAGGGAAAGATCGTCCCCGACGAAGTCTTCTTATCCCCAGCGGAGTCCATTAACACTTCCAACACATCAACGGTATCCCCAGCAGAATTACCATCAACATCCCAACAAAGTACCTCTCTCCCCGCAGAGTATTGTTATCCAGCAAGATCGCTAGAGTAGTTATTCCCCGCAGAGTAATCTCTCCATCAAGTTTATTCCCCAACAGAGTCATCTTCCCCTACCGGTTCATTCTTGCAATCTTCATCCCCAGCGGAAACGAAGAACTCTCTTCAACCATCAGCCCAGGATGTGACTTCCGGGCACCCGTCAAGGATTTATTTTCCTAAGACAAAAGCATACATTCATAAACATCGCATTTCCATACATTATAGCATGCATATATGCATCATGAACATACGATCTCATTTATGTTGAGAACATCATTGCTTGATCCATATCATGCATTGCATATGACTGACCTTTACCTTTCAGGAAAGATCCAGTTAAGTTCTCAGCTATGTCCAAGACCTCCTCTGGTTCAGTTAAATCGATTCCTAAAGATTTTTCTGATGCCGATCCAGTTGAAGTTATTTCAAGACCTTGTCTGGTTCAGTTAAATCGACCCTAAGATTTTTCTGATTCTTATCCAGTCAAAGACATCCCAAGACTTTAGTCTGGTTCAGTTAAATCGATTCTAAGATTTTTCTGATTCTTATCCAGTCAAAGTCAATCCAAGGCCTTCTCTGGTTCAGTCAGATCGACGCTAAGATCTCCCTGATTCTTATTCCAGTTGAAGATATTCCAAGACTTTAGTCTGGTTCAGTTAAATCGATTCTAAGATTTTTCTGATTCTTATCCAGTCAAAGTCAATCCAAGGCCTTCTCTGGTCCAGTCAGATCGACGCTAAGATCTCCCTGATTCTTATTCCAGTTGAAGATTCCAAGACCTTGCCTGGTTCAGTTAAATCGCCCCTAAGATTTTTCTGATTCTTATCCAATCAAAGTTAATCCAAGACCTTCGTCTGGTTCAGTTAAATCGATTCTAAGATTTTTCTGATTCTTATCCAGTCAAAGTTAATCCAAGACCTTCTCTGGTTCAGTCAGATCGATGCTAAGATCTCCCTGATTCTTATTCCAGTTGAAAATTCCAAGACCTTGCCTGGTTCAGTTAAATCGATTCCTAAAGATTTTTCTGATGCCGATCCAGTCAAAGGCCTTCTCTGGTCCAGTTAAATCGATTCCTAAAGATTTTCCTGATGAAGACTCAGTAGAAGACATCCAAGGTTCTCTCATCGTTACTGTTGAGGTAGTAATCGCCCCAGATTCTCTCACCGTTACTGTTGAGGTAGTAATCGCCCCAGATTCTCTCACCGTTACTGTTGAGGTAGTAATTGCCCCAGATTCTCTCACCGTTACTGTTGAGGTAGTAATCGCCCAAGGTTCTCTCATCGTTATTGTTGAGGTAGTAATCACCCAAGGTTCTCTCATCGTTACTGTTGAGGTAGTAATCGCCCAAGGTTCTCTCATCGTTACTGTTGAGGTAGTAATCGTCCAAGGTTCTCTCATCATCCCGTTGAGGTAGTAATCGTCCAAGGTTCTCTCATCGTCCCGTTGAGGTAGTAACCATCCCTGATTCATTCATCACCTTTTGAAGCTCCAGACTCGATCCCTGTATCTCGCCAGAGCAAGTCTGAAGAGTTTAAAGATCCGATTCCTGTATCCAGCCAGGGCGCATCTACACAAAGAGTTTGAAGGTCAACTCCTGTAACAGGCCAGGTAATTATCTTTCTTTTTCAAGTACGCAAGTTCTCGCTAAGGAAACTCTTACGCGATCGACACCCAGATGGCATCTATAAGCCCATCCACCTATCCATCACCTCTCAACATGGCATCTGTAAGCCTATCCTCCTATCCGTCAATCTCCAAATGGCATCTATAAGCCCATTCCCATCATCACACTGCTAATATGTGAGCGCAAATTTCTAGGCACTCTAGTGTTCAATCATCTTCCACCTTCGGATTACGAAAGGCACGCCAGCCAATCTACATCCTCAAGTCTAAGAAGATTGAACAGGGGAAACTGTTGTACCCCAAAATTTGCCCTCCCATTTCCTTCAAGATTTGCTAAGAGCATGCTTCAAAATCTTTCAAGGGTTGCACAGTCCAATTGCCTCCTAACAGTCAAAAATTAGGGTTTTGGTTCTGGTAAAGAAATTGAAGCTTCCAAGGGCCCAAACAAGTCCCACATTCCTATAAACATTGTCAAGCATCCATATGCCAAGTTTCAAGACTCACAGCACCAGATTGCACAGTCAAAACCCTAATTGCTTCACAGTCAACTGCAGGGGCAAAATGGTCATTTGACAGTCAAAATTCCAAATTTTTGGTCAACATCTTATTTTGAAGCCACAAACATCATTTGATCAATTCTTGATCATGATTCTCAAAGCATGGCTCAAAAAGTCTCAAGATGCAAAAGTTTCTATTTTTGGACAGTTGAAAAAGTCAACTGCAAATTGACCAAGGCATAAATTCCACATGGTTTATCAGAAAAATTCCATCCAAAGCTCATTTTGAAGAGAATGATATTTCCTACAACTCATCTTCACACTTCAAGTCCAAGAAATGCTCTCACAAAAAGTTATCAATCTCAACATTATAGGTCATTTTCAAAAGTCAACAAAAAGGCACTTTAAGTAAAAGACCATAACTTGAGATTGGTAAATCAAAATTACATGGGACCAAAGGAATTGGTTAGAGGACTTCAAGACCTTTCCAAAATGTCTAAGAACATGATAAAAGCTTAAAAATTGAGCAAGATATGCCTTGTGGATGTTGGGAAATTTTTGGGAATTTTGAAAAGTCAACTTTGCTTCAAATGCCTCAAAATTGCTGATGGGCCTCAATTTCTTCCATGAATCATCACCCAAAAGCTATGCACGACCAATTGACATCCAAGGGAGTTATTTTATCATTTTTGATTAATTATTTGAATTATTATTATTATTAATTCACTTAATTAAAATTAAATATGACAAAAATAGCAAATCATGTTTTCCAAATCTTTTTGTGCAGCATTTTCATCCATCATGACCTCAAGATTTCGTGCACACTCAATAAGGAAAGATTCTATGCAATTGGCAATGGTTTGATGGCAAAAAAGATTGAAAAAGATCATGAAAATCAAATATTCAAAATCATTGAATACAAGGCTTTAGGCTTGATTTTTCTGACCTAATGCATTCACACATATATACACATTGCAACCCTAATGCTAAAAACAAGAAAGCTGCGCATAAGCATCAAGAACAAAACTTGCATTTTTCACAAAAAAAGTTGAAACTGTTTTCATAGTTGCAGTGTGATTCAAGGCCTCAAAACTATTCCAAAGGCTTGCTGGGACTTTCTTGAACGTGCCTCAATCCTTTTCCAATCTCCACGCCCAAAGAATTGGTAGAATAAAGTCACACTTTTCTCAAACTTTTTCATAATCATGTCTCAATATACATGCATTTTTCATACGTTTTTAATGTGGATTTACACTAATATGAAGGTTCTGAAGCTAATGGTACGCTTTGATTTAACTAACAACGCCTATATAGAGATTTGCCATTAATGCTTGCTAGGGTTTCAGAAGCTTGGAAATAGGGCTTTTCACATATGAAAAAATTGAACCTCAAAACCAGTATGGTTGAACTCGTCGCAAGGAGCCTGATTCAATAAGACCCTCGCGCTCAATTTATGCAGCCTGTGGACGTATTCACTATTATTCGTTGTTTCAGTTTGTGGGGGTTTAAAACCCCCGCTATTTAATTATTTTTACAGGTACAAAACGAGGAAGAAGCTATCGTGTCATTGCAGGATTGGGACGTTCAAACATCTGGCGCGCTTTTTTGAGTTATACTATTAATTTTCATTGTGTTATTATAATACTTGTTTCCTATTCCATATACAAAGCGCACAAACAGCTCAACTGGCAAGACATTCGTTTGGTAAGCACTGGGACCTGGGTTCGATTCCCAGGTCCCCCACTTCTTCAATATTATTTTTCTTAACACCTTTCCATGCAGCGCCTCATCTAAGGTCCACCATACACGTATACGTGCTTGCCTGCCAAATGTCCCAGGAGATCAATCCAAAGGTCAGGATGTGAGGTCCATCATGCACACTAGTCAACCATGCCAAACGCAAGCGCTGAAAGTCAACATGGGCTTGGGATCAGTGGGCCAAAATGCTTCCCAAACACCTCCAAAAGGGCCTGAATACCCCCTTGTTTGTATTTTCTTTCTCTCATTTTTTTCTCTATTATTTATTTTAATTGTTTTTTTCTTTTGTTTTATTTAATTCATAAAATAATTTTTATAACATAAAAAAATCAGAAAAGTCAAAAAAATAAAATATGTTTATTTAATTTTTAATTCATAAATAGTTTTGTAAATAAATTCCAATAATCAATTTAGTTTAATTTTAGGTTTAACTTTAATGTTTTTTTTTCAAATAACTAAAATATATAAAAATTAGGGTTTTTAGCATTTTACTCTTTTTCTCAATAATTAAATTTTTCTTCTTATTATTATTAACCATTAATTAATTTTGTAAATAAATATGACATTTAATTAATTAGGGTTAAATTAGGTTAAACTTAAACGATTTTTAATAATTAAAAACAAACTTAGAACTAGGATTTTATTTTAATTTCTAATTTCAATTAATTTTCTTTATTTCCATTAAATACAAAAACATCAAAAAAACAAGTTCTTTTCTTTATTTAATCATTAATTAATTTAAATTCCAATCTAATCTTTAAAGGGTCCAACGCCCTCGCACTTTCGATTCCAATTTCCTTTCGTGCGTTTGTCTTTATTTTTCGTTTTTAAATATAATGTAATTGCCCCAAATCCTTGTAATAATAATTAGGACATTTATTTTCCGCACTTTTATTTAAAAATCGGGTCTTTGTTAATTTGGCGATGTATAGACCCGCGCCTTGTAATAACGTAGGACTTTTATTTTCCGCATTTTAATTTCCGCACCTTTAAACTGTTAATCACATGAAAGAATGTATGCTCAAATAAAATCAAAGCGTAGAACACCCAATGCATGATCAAGGTCAAACATAAACTGAAAATGACACACAATTCACACACCACTCTTAGGGTACGCCTCACTGTTGCCTTGCCCCTCGAAACGTGGTCGTCGAGTATAGGACTTCTTAGTGAGTCTTTATGTTCCATTGATCTAGTCGTCTCGAAACGGTTGCCTCGAAACAAGTTGCCTCGGAATAAAAAGATCAATGGCATAAGGGTAGCTTCTAAGGTGTCTTACTGTTGCTCGGTGACCACACTGTCCCTATGAACGAATTGACCGAATACCTCCAACAGTGGTGCTACCTACCTCTCAATGGTGGGAGGGCACTACCTTAAGGACATTTACACAGCCAAATTCCTTAGGGTAGGTAGATGACTCGTAGATGCTTGCTCTAATTCAAAACAAATCAAAAACTTCTTTTCACACCGACACTTTGCAAAAAGCTTTCAAAAAACAATTTTTCAAACACTCTTGAGGACCGATACAAGAGTCGATCTGAAACTTTCAAAGAAACTTTTTCAAACCCACTCACCTTGAAAAGCAAACAAACAATTTTGAAAACACAAATGAGCAAGTATCTAAGAGCCCATGGATAACCATGGATAGAAAGGGTGCTAACACCTTCCCTTTCTATAAATCTACCTCCCGAACCGAGAACTAATCTCAATAAGGAATTTTTCTGTGCTTTTGTCCTTTCCGTTTGGAGAAAATAAAAGACGGTGGCGACTCTTGCTTCCGTGACATTTCGCGAACTAGCGTTAAACAATCAGTTCCAGATCTACCGATCACAGTCGGTGATGATCCTTTTGGGGATACCATAGTGGCAAATGAGGTTGTGTTTGATGAATCTGGCTACCATGTTCTTGGTGACTGAGGCAAAAGAAGCGGCTTCGACCCATTTGGTGAAATAGTCGATAGCAACAAGAATGAAGCGATGTCCATTGGAAGCGGTGGGCTTGATTTCTACAATCATGTCAATGCCCTACATTGCAAATGGCCATAGAGCGGTCATGACGTTCAGAGGGATAGGAGGCACATGGACCTTGTCAGCATAGATTTGGCATTTGTGACATGTTCTTGAGTGTTGATGGCAATCAGTCTCCATCGTTGACCAATAGTAGCCGGCTCTCAAGATTTTCTTGGCCATCGTATGTCCGCTCGAGTGAGTACCAAAGAGACCATCGTGCATGTCTTCCATGATTTCCTCTTCCTCCTTCTTATCCACACATCAGAGTAGAGTAGAGTCATGGTTGCGCTTGTACAAGATTATGTTGCTTAAGAAGAATTTGGCTGCAAATCTTCGTAAGAACTTTCTGTCATTGATGGATGCTCCCTCAGGATACTCTTGTGCTTCAAGGTATCTCATCACCTCATGGTACCATGGCTTTTCTGCGTTAGTGTCAAGCTCACAGCAGTGTGCAGGTTCGTCGAATCTCTCAATCATAATCACAGGAGCTTCGTTGTCCCATCTGACTTTGAACATTGAAGACATGATTGCCAAGGCATCAGCCAACTGATTTTCTTCCCTAGGGAAGTGTTCAAAGGTGATCTCTTCGAAGTAGGGAATCAGAGATAGCACAAGTTCCTTGTAAGGAATGAGATTAGGGTGTTTAGTGTTCCAATCTCCTTTTACTTGGCTAATCACTAGAGTGGAATCCCCAAACATATTTAAATGCTTAATCCTTAAATCAATGGCAGCCTTCAGATCCAAAATGCACGCTTCGTATTCGGCCAAGTTGTTCGTGTAATCGAAGCATAATCTGGCAGTGAAAGGAGTGTGACAACCTTCAGGAGAGATGATCACAACACCAATACCGTTACCCAAGGTGTTGGAAGCACCATCGAAGACCATAGTCCATCGGGATCCTTGTTTAGGCCCGTCATATGGTCCAGGTTTCGCACAATCGGTCACCAGCATGATGTTCTCATCCGGGAAGTCGAAGTTCATAGAATGATAATCATCCACAGCTTGATGGGCCAAATGATCAGCTAGTACGCTTCCTTTGATGGCCTTTTATGTTGTGTATTGAATGTCGTACTCAGTCAAGATCATTTGCCATCTCGCTATCCGTTCGAAAAGGGAAGGTTTCTTGAAGATATACTTGATTGGGTCCATCTTAGAAATCAACAAAGCGGTATGAGTCAACATATACTGTCTTAGCCGGCGAACTGCCCATGCCAGAGCGCAACAAGTTTTCTCGAGCAGTGAATATCTGGTTTCACAGTCGGTAAACTTTTTGCTTAGGTAGTAAATAGCATGCTCTTTTCGGCCAGACTCGTCATGTTGGCCCAAAACACACCCCATAGAATTCTCTAGTACTGCCAAGTACATGATCAAGGGTATTCCTTTAACTGAAGGCATAAGAATAGGAGGTTCTTATAGATATTCATTGATTTTGTCAAAGGTAGCTTGGAATTCATCATTCCATCTGACTACCTGATCTTTCTTCAAGAGTTTGAAGATTGGCTCACAAGTAGCAGTCAAGTGAGATATGAAACAGGAGATGTAATTGAGACGACCCAAGAATCCTATAACTTCCTTTTCAGAATGAGGGACTGAAATTTCTTGGATGGCCTTTACCTTGGCAGGATCAACTTCAATGCCTTTATTACTGACAACAAAACCTACAAGCTTTCCAGATCGTACTCCAAATGTGCACTTGTTAGGGTTTAACCTCAACTTGTACTTTTTCAGCCTCTCAAATAGTTTGTATAGGTGATCGAGATGTTCCTCTTCAGTTTGTGATTTGGCAATCATATCATCCATATATACCTCTATTTCATGATGAATTATATCATGAAACAAAGCTACCATAGCCCTTTGATATGTTGCCCCTGCATTCTTCAATCCGAATGGCATGACCTTGTAGCAAAAGGTGCCCCATTGTGTAACGAAAGTAGTCTTCTCCATATCTTTGGGAGCCATCCTTATCTGATTGTAGCCAGAGAAATCATCCATGAAATAAAAGACTTTATGCTGAGCAGTGTTATCGACCAAGACGTCAATGTATGGTAGAGGGAAGTCATCCTTGGGGCTTGCCCTATTCAGATCCCTATAGTCTACACACATGCAAACTTTTCCGTCCTTCTTTGGTACTAGTACCACATTGGCAACCCATTAGGGATAAGATGTCACAACTAGGAACCCTGCATCAAATTGTTTCATCACTTCAGCTTTTATCTTTTCAGACATATCTGGCCTCATGCGACGAACCTTTTGTTTGACAGGAGGACAATCTTCTTTATCGGAAGATAATGAATTATGATGTCGGTATCCAAACCTGGCATATCTTCATAAGACCAAGAAAATACTTCCACATACTCATGCAACATCTGAACCAACCTGCTCTTGACATTGCTTTCCAAGTTAGCGCCGATCTTGATTTCCTTCTTGTCTGCCTCAGTACCCAGATTGATGACTTTAACTGACTCTTCGTGCGGCTGAATAGCTTTTTTCTCTTGTAATAGAAGTATGGCTAGTTCTCCCAGTATTTCACAATCTTCCTCGCCTTCGTCTTCGGCTTGGTTGATTGGACATTCGAAGTCATAGTCGGTGATAGTAGAGTCATTGGCAATAAGATCTAGAGTGGACAAGGACTTGCAAGAGTGTGTGTGTGTGTGTGCATTTAAGATACATGGCTATTTTGAAAAATGTATTTGAAGGAAAAGAAAGACAATTAACACAAAGATTTGAATGCAAAAGAGTCCAATGATTTGTATTGAATGATCATATGATAAGATGAACATAAATAAAACCCTTGACAAATGGACCATAGTGCCCCGGGCCAGGCACACGGCATAAAAGTCATTGTTAAATATTACAGACAAAATGTTCTTGAATTGAAAGAAAAGAAATAAACAAGTAGTTTACTCCTCAATGAAGGAGATAGGCACGAAGTCCTTTGCATGCCAATTCTTCAGCTCCGTTGTAGTTGGATACACCCAATCTTGAAATGAAGCTTCTTCATCTGAATCACCCATAACATTAACTTCATGGCTTCCAATGTGGAGAGGTGGCTTTCCTGCACGAGAATGCCTCACTTCCTTCTGAGCATTGACGGTGAAGCCCAAACCAAACTTGTCCGCTTTGAATGGGATATCGAGGAGTTTCCCCCAAGTACGACAACTTCCTTCTTTAATTATAGGACGAGCATCTTTGACTGAAACCATCTTCGGCACAACTTTAACAACTTTGGACTCATCAGAGGAACATTTGGCAACATCAACCATCGGTGGCACGACTTCAAAGGCTTAACACGAGGTCTCAATGAAATCTCCATCCATCTCTACATATTTGAACGAGTTGAGGTGGCTCACCATAAACTCTTCCTCACCACAGACGGTGACAATTCTTCCCTTGTCAGAATATTTAAGCTTTTGATGGAGAGTTGAGGTTACTGCCCCAGCTTTATGGATCCATGGGTGGCCCAATAAAGAAGAATAAGCAGGACAAATATCCATGATGTAGAAGGTGGAATTGAAAATTTGGGAGCTCACCTTGATTGGAAGATCTATTTCTCCATGAACAGTCCTTTTTGATCCATCGAAGGCCCTCACGATGATATCACTTGGCTTCAAGACTAAACCTTCATAGTATAGACGGTCTAACGCCCCCTTGGGTAGTACATTTAGAGAAGAACCAGTGCCGACTAGAACATGTGCTAAGGTAGTCCCTTTGCACTCTAAAGAAACATGTAGAGCTTTATTGTGGTTCTTTCCAAGCGTGTTAGGTCACCATCTAAAAATCCCAAGCCATTATCAGCCGTCAGGCTAGCCATGCAATTCTCAAATTGGTCCGTTGTGGTCTCATGGGGGACATTATCCTTTTTTAGAAATTTTATTAATGTTTGAGCATGGGCATCGGAACAAAGCAGCAATGACAACATTGAAATCTTAGAAGGGGTTTTCCTCAACTGTTCCACAATCTTGAAGTTGCACCTTTTTATGATCTTCAAGATCTCGTCCATCTCACGAGAGGAGGGTTCTCCATCAGCAATGTCCTTTGCGGTTTATTAAGTTATGACAGGCTCAACAACCTTCTCCTTCCCCCTTGTATCAGTACTTGGCTTGGCAGCAGTAATGCGGATGGGCGCCTTTGTAACAACTGGTGGTGAGATATTGGGTGAAAATATTCTCCTAATTCTGGTTACTTTGCTTGATCCAGTTATGTTATTGTGATACGGTGGGAGAACTGACTTGAGGTTTTGCGTTTTGTGTTTGCAAATTTTGCGGTTTAGCAAGAGTCGCCACCAACTTTTCTTTTATCCAATAAGGAAAGGTGAAAAAGCACAGGAAAGACCTTTAGAGATGTTTTTGAGTTCGGGGGGTAGATTATGAAAAGGGAAGGTATTAGCACCCTTTTCATCCATGGTTTTCCATGGGCTCTTAGTTACTTGCTAGATCACTTGCTTTTGTATTTGAAATGTGCTTTGTGATATGGTTTTTGAAATTATTTTGAAAATATAACTTTGTAATGATTCTCGTTTTTATAAGAACGCATACAAAGTGTTTGTTTCGAAAATAGTTCAAAGAGGTGTTTATGAGGTGTGTAAAGTGTTTTTGTTGTGAGCAAGCGAGTAACCGAGAGCGAACCTACCTACTCAAAAGGTCTTAGATATGATTTTCCTCCTCCTTTAGATGTTGCTATCTTACCATTGATTTGGTAAGAAGCCCCATCGTTGGATGTGAAGGGACGGGCGTTGGGTCATCGTATGATCCTGATAGAAATGTTGTGAGATGTCTTAGCTTTTTTCTTTAGGGACTAAGATCATTTTGAAAGACAACTTTGATAGCATCATCGATGGACTATGATCTTGTATTTCGATTGTTTTTGCTAAGACACCCCACATGCATAACATGACCATTTTTTAGGCAACAAGTGGAGTTAACCTTAAGGGTTCATGTGTGAATAGTGTTTGATTGCATGCATTTGTCTTTGATTTTTGGTGGTCTACTTGTTGATTTTATCTTGCCATACACGCCTAATTACTAGCATTTACATTTGAAAGCGAAAAATTGCAGAAATGTAAAGTCCTACGCTATTACAATATTTAGGGGATGAAGATACATATTTATGAATGGGGATTGCAAGTAAAAATAAATCCTAAGTTATTATTACAACCATATTGAAATGTATAAGAATGTACAAGGAAATGGACTAGTTTTAGAAAATGTTTTTCTCTTAAGGAAATAAAAGAAAAGAAAATATTTTTAGGTTTTTTTTTATGTTAATAAAAAAAAGATGAAAAGGAAAATAAATGCAAAATAGAAAAAGCGTGTTGCTGCAAACAAAAAAACAAGGATCAGAAGTTCTGAAGCCAGGTGCGTGACTCATCAGGAAAAGTCAGTGGGATCAGAAGTTCTGGTTTCGTACACTCTGAGGTCCTGCAAAAAACGTCAGAGGGAAAACACAGAGGTTCTGGGTGGTGTCCAATAAATGAACCAAAAGTCAGAAGTTCTGTATTACATTGGAACAGTGAGCAAATGTCAGCAGTTCATTGTATTTGACATGTAAGGAGAACTCAGAAGTTCTGTGTTGTGTTAAGATTGTGAGTGAACATCATAAGTTCAGTATTATGCTGAGCCAGTGGGTGAATATCAGAAGTTCAGTGTGTGTTAACAGTGAGAAAATCCTAGAAGTTCTGTGTGTTAAAATGATGAGTGAAAAACAGAAGTTCTGTGTTACATTTCAGCTCTTAATCAGCACAACAACAATTTATTCAGTTCAAAAAATCAGAATGATCACATCACAACAAATCATAGAAGTTCCAATCCTAAGTCTAAGCCTAGCATTATTCTAGAAGTTCTGATCCATATTTTTTCTATTCATACAATGATATGTTCAACATTAATACTATGATATTTATATGTTAATGATGTTCAGAATGAAAGCAAGTAAAGTTAGAAAGACTTACCTGGAGCGTGCTTGGAGCTTTGAGTGGCTACCTTTGGATGTTCTGAGTCAGCAAGAGAGACGAAAGAGTGGTTGTGTCCTTTTGTTCCAAGGGAAGAACAAAGTTTTATTTTTTATGTATGATAAATCTGGATTTTTATGAAGGTTTCACAACTTCCTTTTCTCTCTTTTGGCCAATCTCTTTTTTCAAAAGCCAGCCCCTTGAACGTGTGATGGAGCCAAGTATTTATAGATGAATTTACTGTGACTTTGGGGGGAAAAACAAATAGGATTTGAACCTGTTTTGGAATCCTGTTCCTTTGCTTTTTCATCATAGTTTTCGTATGCTAGTTTGGTTTAATCATGAGATGTAGGCGTAGGCTGAGCCAGCTGTTGGTCATAGGTCTGCAGCAAGTTGTATAAACAAGGTTTTAGGATTTGGTCAAGTTCTGACCAAAGCTTTGAAAATAGCCTTCATGTGCTAAAGCGCTGCCTTGTCTTTGAAGCAAGCATGGTGGCTGTCAGCAGGACTTAAGGAAAAGCAAAAAGCAAATCATGGGCTTGGTAGCAAAGTTGCTATCCCAAGACAGTAGAGGTATACGTGGTAAAAATCCTTTGGATAAAGACTCAGAAGGTGGTTGTGAGCATTAAATGAGCATTAAATGATGATGAGACTTATCACAACCAGAAATCCTGCAACGTGAAACTCTATACCAAGGCTTAGTTCTGGATCAGAAGTTCTACTTCAGCGTAGCATCCAATCTTCTGGCTCCAACATGTTCTGAAGGAGCTTTCAGGCTTCGTATTACGCTTTATTACCTTCTTTGCATTACCCTAGCAAACTCTGAGTGAACTTGCATAGATGCTGAAGAGCCATGTTCTGACTAAAAGCTATGTTCTGAACCATGTTTGTAACTTCTGACTGCACCTGCCTGGAGGCTGGCTCAGAAGTTCTGAAGTGTCATTTTTCTTAAATACTTAGAAAAATTCTAAGTATTTAGAATTTTACTTTTCCAAGGTAAAATTTGACTTTTGAACTTCTTGATGAAACAAACTTCATATTCCAACACGTCTTGATGAAATATGATTTTTTGAGATTTGATTTTGATCCAAAAGTCAAAGTTTGACTTCTCAGCATGTAAATGATCATTTTTCCCTTGTGAGTGATTTTATTAGAAAATTGCAGTTCAAGGCTTGGAAATTTGATGGAAGCAAACCTGGGATCCAGGATGATCCCTTGTGAAATGAGAGGGAAAATTTTGGGGTGCAATAGTTATCAACATCATCAACTTTTCCTTATTCGATCCAAGCATCTTGTTTAATCCCATGATAAAACACCTCGGCACCAGAGTTCCATGGCACTGCCTTGTTTGAAGAATAGGGAATTGGTCTGGGATTGGTAATTATTAAGGGAGCAACAGTTGGTTCATTTGAAATCCTAATAGGGCCTTTGGAGGTGATCCTAAGAGGCTTGTTTGAGATGGTGATAATGGAGAGATATTCACATTTGTTAGTCAAACTTTTGGCAAGTGGGGTCTTCTCAAATAATATCTCGTGGCTATCCATTAGGCGTTAAATGCCTTTCTTCAGCCCTTCGCATCCATTGAGTTGTCTTGTACAACACACACAGTCTTTTACATAGACAGGGAAGATCCCAGCTTTCAACAGATTCTTTTTGATGATATTCAGCGGAGTAGTCAAGTCTTCAATAGAGTCAATGAAAACTGTATCTTCAACAACATTAACACCCTTGTCATGCTTCGGCATAGGCGCGGTGATTACATTCGAAGTTGGAGGAGGATCAAACTCAATAGTTTTGTTATCAATCAAATCCTGAATTTTATTCTCCAAGGCCCAACACTGGTCAGTTTCGTGCCCGGGGCTATTTGAGTGGTAAGCATATTTAGCATTCAGATTATACTTTGGTGAAGAGGTATCTGGGTTGGCAGGAGGATCGCGCAATTTCACCAAATTATCCTTGAGCAAATGTTGTAAGGATTAAGATAATGACATGCCTAACCTCGTAAATTGTCTTCTTGGAGTTTCAAAGCATTGGTGATTTGCAGATGGTCTTGGAGTAGGAGTTGGATTGGAGATTCAGACAGCGTTGACAGGCGGGTGATCATTCTTCTTGGTACGGGCCATTGCCCCGTACACAACATTGATTTCCTTCTTTACAGCAAAAGGTTTCTTGACAGGATTGGAAGTGGAGGCAGATGCCACAAAGATATTCCCACTTTTGATGCCGCTTTCAACTCTTTCATCGGTCAAGATTAATTCACTGAAACTAGAAGAAGAGCATCCAACCAATAGATTAAAGAATGGACCACATAAAGTGCCCATAAACATGTCAATGTGCTCCCTATCAGTCAAAGGTGGTTGAACCCTACTGGAGAGGTCTCTCCAATTTTGTGCATATTCTTTAAATCCTTAATTCTTTCCCATTGTCATATCTTGCAACTGAACCCTTGTTGGCGCCAAGTCGGTGTTATACTGGTATTGATGGTAGAAGGCGGTAGCTAAATCTTCCCATGTATTTATGCGGGAAATATCCAACTGGTAGAACCACTCTAGTTGCATTCTGGTCAAGCTTTCTTGGAAAAACTGAACCCAGAGTTTCTTATCAGCAGTGTGCGGCTGTATCTTGCGCACATAAGATTTCAGGTGAAGTTTAGGACAGGAAACTCCATTGTACCTTGCAAAGACTGGTATTTTGAATTTGTGGGGAATAACAACCCTGGAGATCAAACCCAAATCATCAAAATCTAAACCGGGGACGGCTTGGATATCAACAGCCTTCAACCTGTCTTCTAGTTATTTGTACTTGATATCGGCGGGTGGATACTGCTCGTCAAAATAATCATCATCAGACACTTGATCATTAACACGGTAATCCTGGGTACTCTTAACCTCACCAATTTAGTTCTCGTCTTCTTCAGATGAGTCTTCAACTACCGGGATCTAACGAACTGATTCTTTGAATCTTCTGCCCATGTTGATCAAGGCTCTCTTCATGGGTTTCTTCTTAACTTCCAGCAATGCCATCATATCTTGATGCCCCTTGGCTAGGGCCAGTAGAGTCTCTTGGAATTGAGAGTTTTGTGCCTGAAGATCCTTCATAGTTTTCTCTAGATCCATCTTACTGAAATAAACAACAGAAAGATAAGGAAACTTATTGTATGAAAACCTGCCATGTTATGATGTGTTGTACTCCAAAATTTGCCCTCTCAATTATCAAGGCCACTCTCACAAAGGATTCCCAAAATTCAAGCTTGCACAAGTACTTTGGAATTTTTCAGTACCAAAATTAAAAGGAGACTGTCAAAGATGGAGAAAACAGATAAAAATAAAATTTTGACAAAGTTGGTGGAAAACATGTCTCCTTCGATTCAGCATACTTCGATTGACTCTTGGCCTCTTTCGATTGCTCAAGATGGCTACTAGCGTGCCTCTTTCGAATCTGGACTTTTTGCCTCATGCATGCCTCTTTCGAACCTGGACATTTGGCCTCCTGTATGCCTCTTTCGAATGCAACTTGGGTACATCCTTCGTCTGGATTAGAAACATCCTTCAATTCAACCTTTCGATTGGACAAGTGTGCTGCCTGCATGGTTGCAATCGAAGGCCATGGCCTACTGGCCACACATTCCCCCTGCAAGGAAACCCTTTTCGATTCACCAAGCGTACTGCCTACAAACCTGTTTCGATTGGGACAAGTAGCTGCCCGCAAGCCTGTTTCGATTTGGACAAGTTTACTGCCTACAAACACGCTTTGATTGGGCAACATTGCTTCCTTCGAACACGAACTTTCGATTGGGAAATATGTTTGCTTCGATCCACATGCTTCGATTGGGCAATATTCTTCCTTCGAGCATGAGCTTTCGATTGGGCAATAGCTTCCTGCGCATTAGCTTGTTTCGACCACAAGCTTCGACTGAGGAAAAGGTTTCCTTCAAACAGGTGTGCTTCGATCTCACTCTTGCCTTTGACTCAAAACCAAATCTCGTTTGCCAGGCTGTGTTGCGTCCAGATCTTTATATAGTCAGAAGCTTGTACAAAGGTTTTAAACTTTACCTTCTGGATAATACTATTCTGGGTTAAAGGCTACATACTTTTTCTGCAAACAAAGAGACTTTATCAGAAAAGCAGCTTTCCATCTGATTTCAGTCTGAGCACAAGCAACGTCAGAGGCATCTGTCATCTTCTGCACCCCACTGCTGCTGATGCCAACAAGCCCCTCAGTTGTACTGTCACGTTACCCGTTATTTTATTATTTTTGCAAGGCTGGCTGTTTTCAAACATATCCATTTCTTTTTCTCTATAAATAGGGGAATTTTTACAAAGCTAAGGAGGACTTTTTGGGCCAGACGAAGGAATCTGCAGAAAATTCTCAAACACAACAAAAACTCTCAAGTTCATCAAACACTTGAGAAATCAATACCCAGAATCCAAACATTTAGAATCTGAAACATCCATACACCTTGTTACCATTCGAATCCAGTAGGAAGAACCTCACACTTGTTCTTCTTTGTTGAATCCAGTATCAAGGACGTAACCCCTGGTTTCTCCCTCCGAATCCAGAAGCATTCAAGGATACCACTTAAAGGGCCAGCACACGTTCCAGCCTGAAGCAAGATAAGTTATTCTTACCTTTGAGCTTTTCGTTTCATGGCATGACATGTAAATATTCTTGTTCATTCCAAGCATGTACATACTGTTATTCCTTTCGTTTCCACCCTGTTAACATGTTTCGTTTTTCTTTCTGTTTACCTGAACTAGTTTTAATTATTAAACTGTTTGAAAGATAAATACTAGCATGGCCTTAGGCCATGTTTCCATTTAATGCTTGAAATGAAAGAAACAGGAGACAGGAGTATGAAACGTAACCTTTGGTTTCCACACTGACTTCCAGGCCCAGCCAGAGACACGCTCACACTGACTTCACTGGCCCAATCAAAGAAGGCAACAAGGCAGAAAGGCCCCAGTCGAAAGGATACAACTTGCTGCTGCCTTCGCCTAGTCGAAGGATACAACTTGCTGCTGCCTTCGCCCAGTCGAAGGATACAAATTGCTGCTGCCTTCGCCCAATCGAAGGACAAGACTTCGCCCCTGCCAAGGCCTAATCGAAAGACATGACTTTGTTGTTGCCAGCCCCAATCGAAGGAGGCCAATCGAAGGCTGCTACTGCCTGGGTCGAAAGACACTCTTTTTATATATTTTTATCTTATTTTTGCCTTTATATTTCTATGCACTTCAATATGGTTGTAATAGTGTAGGATTTATTTTTTGCACTTTTTATTACTCTTGTACAAATGCTAGTACTTAGGTGTGTATGATAATATGAAACCAACAAGTAGACAACCTAAAAATCAAAGACAAATGCATGCTATAAAACACACTTTGCACACATGCACCCTTAGGGTAATCTCATTTGTTGCCTCGGAAAATAGTCATGTCCCTCGAGCATGGGCGTTTTAGCAAAGACCCTCGATAAAAGATCGTAATCCCTCGATGACCCTCGATGTTGCCTTGGGTAAGCGATCTAGTCCCTAAAACGACATTGCTAAAACGTCCCATATGTTGCCTTCTATGACTATACAAACGTCCCGTGCCCGTTCCGTTCAACATCCTAACGCAAGGTTGTTCACCAAATACAATGGTGAAACAACACTGTTAAAAGGGTTAAAAAGCATAAGAAAGATCTTTGAGTAAAATAGGGTAGACAACTCTCATTTACTTGTTAAAACTTGCAAAAACATCCTTGCCATTTTTCAAACACACTTCACAACACAACCACATCACAATTTCAAAACAAACTTTCAAAAACATTGAAACATCTTTTCAAAAAGACAAACACCTTTGTAAAACATTCAAACAAGAATTATTACAAAGGTTGCCTAGACAAGGCATCTTTTTCAAAACATTTTCAAAACCACACACAAAGCACCATTTCAAGGAATTGAAAAGCAAAGGCAAGTGATCTAAAACAAGTAACTAAGAGCCCATGGATAACCATGGATGAAAAGGGTGCTAGCACCTTCCCTTTTCATAATCTACCCCCCGAACCCACGAAAACATCTCAAAGGTCTTTCCTGTGCTTTTTGACCTTTCCTTAGGATAAAATAAAAAGTCGGTGGCGACTCTTGCTAAACCGAACATTTGCGAACACAAACGCAGATCCCAAGTCAGTTCTCCCACCGTATCACAGAACTGGCGACTCTGCTGGGGAAATTTCTAAAAGTGGGGTTACCTTAGGGTTTTAGATCACCTTTACATGCTTGCTTTGATTGCTTTGATTGCTTTACTTTTTGGGTTACTTGTTTGGGTTTGTTGTAAATCCTACATCCGGATTTGGGGGCACCTTTTTGAGGCAAGTAGCAATAAACTGTGAGGGATCTGTCCAGTGTAGACCGACACGGATGAAGCAGTAGCTACGTTGGTGTGACACCTTGGTCTGTACCGATATCCCTTGTGTTGAAACAAGGAGAATATGGGTCTTCTAAGGAGTCATTAAGCACCAACTGACCTTAGAACCTTAAATTGACCAACTTGGCCATAGAACAGTAGCAGTATGCTACACTCATTGAGACTAAACTCTCGCGATGGTTTCGGCCGCAAGAAAAGGTTGCTAAATTGGAATTATGACTGATTGAGGGTAGTCAGTGATATTGAGATCCTCTAGAACCCGGTTACTATTTTTAGGACATGTTTAAACCAACTAAACTGAAAGAGGGTAATGCCTAAACTCCATGCAAGCCTAAACCTAAGGACTTGTTTGCTTTGTGTGAATATGATTACCTGTATATACACTTGCTTAATTTTGCATACATGTACATATCATCATAACATCATATCATAGCATTTTCAATAACCATTTCAAGGATCTCGAGGGTCTTTTGATGCAGGGTCACGTTGAACCAGATGTCTACCAAGGGGCAAGAGGGTTCTCCTCTAAACAAACGCCGTCAAAGATCAAGTGCAACAACTTGAATCAGGGGCTATGACCCACTTGACATGGTGAGCTTGATTCTCGTGGAAAGACATCCACCGATACCAAGTTCTCCAATCAAAGATGTTGATCGAAGTTCAACCTCTAACATTTTCTTGTGTTTACCCCACGAGATTCTTGGAAACATGCATCCACATATCATGCATTGCATCATGACAGGTTTCTCCCATACAGGTCTCCTTATCTTCCTGCTGTTTATTTCAGTAAGATGGATATGGAACAAATGGTGAAAGATCTCCAAGCTCAAAACGCTCAATTCCAACAAATGCTTCTGGCTATGGGTAAAGGGCAAGAGGATCTGAAAGCTCTCCTTCTCAAGGACAAGAAGAAGAAGTCCAAAAAGGCAGCGAGCATCCTGAACTTGAGAAGAAGACCTAAAACCCTAGATCTTTCAACTTCATCCCATATAGGGGATAGTCTTGAAGAAGACCACAATTTGGAGATTGATGAAGTAGAAGCTGACCACTCCGAGGAACAACATCCTCCCACTGATGACAAGTACAAACAGTTGGAGGATCGCCTCAATGCTATGGATATTCAACAGATACCTAGCTTGGATTTAGGAGACATGGGTTTAGTTTCTGGATTAGTCATCCCGCCAAAGTTCAAAGTCCCTATCTTTGCACTGTACGATGGAGTCTCTTGCCCTAAGATGCACTTAAAGTATTATGTCCGCAAGATTCAACCATACATAACTGATCCAAAGCTTTGGATCCATTTCTTCCAAGAAAGCTTGGTAGGGACTCAACTCGAGTGGTTTTATCAATTGGAGAGTTCCCGCATCCACACCTGGGAGGATCTAGCTGCTGCTTTTTACAAACAGTATCAGTACAATGCTGATCTTGCACCAACTCGTGTGCAATTGCAGAACATGACCATGGGTTCCCATGAGAGCTTCAAAGGATATTCCCAAAAGTGGAGAGATTTGGCTGGTAGGGTGAAAACCCCTTTAACTGACAGGGAGCTGATTGACATCTTCATGGGAACTTTGACAGGGCCTTTCTTCAAACACTTGATCGGAAGCTCTTCAGCCGGATTCACCGAGCTAATACTGATCGGCGAAAGGGTCAAAGCTGGCATCAAAAGTGGGAAGATTCAAGAAGCCACACCTTCTGATGCTCAGAAAAAGCCTTACAGTGGGAAGAAAGAGTCCAATGCTGTGTACAATCAAAAGAGTCGTCATGACCAACACGTAGGGGCAGTCCTGATCTCTGGTTCTACATCACACCGACAACAGCAAAAGGGAAATCAACGAAGGCCAGACGAGCCTAAAAGACAGTTCACTAACATCAACATGCCGTTGTCTCAAGCGCTGCAACACTTGTTGAGGATGAATCTGATTGCATTGATAGGACCTCATCCAAACCCCAAGACTTCTTCTCCTAACTACAATCCTAATGCAGCGTGCGCTTATCATTCTGACAGTCCTGGGCATGATACTAACGCTTGTTGGGCATTGAAGTACAAGATTCAGAATTTGATTGATGCCAAGGAGATTGAGTTTGGTCCTCCGGAGACTCCAGCATAATCAATGCTCCTTTGGCAAATCATTGAGAGCGTCTTTGTTTCATTTGAATTTTCAAGTTGTAATTCCTTTTGTTATTCAAACAATTATCTATTAATGTCAAACTTTGTTTCATTAATGCATTGCATATGTTTGTCTTGATTTGATCCACTCATTTTCATCGCATTTAAACTATGTTTTTTACTCACTTTATGACATTCAACTCTTTCTAAAAGTTACATGCCTTTAGAGGGAGGATGACGAAACAATGCCATAATCTCATAACAGTATGCTATTGAACAGACCTTACTGACGATGTACAGGTGTTTCTTTCAAATCCTAAACACTGGAGTTATAAGGAAGATACTCCCTAGTCAACCCCTTTGAGCCAAAGAAGTAGAAGTTTTCTGTTTTAAACACAAATTGAAACCTTTAAACCTGGGGCAGGGTAGTCTCTCAGTTAATTCAAAGATGCGCATTGAAGTTGCAAAACTCTCAGTTCATAATACAACGAGTGACATCAAAAACATTCCTTTGGAACCAAAAGACAGTGATGGTTCCTTATCTCATAGGCAGTCATTATCTCTCAAAAAAGAAAAGCCCACTGAGCCAAAACCTATAAAGGAGGCTTAAGAAAATTGGGGCATCCCGCTGACTGTAATCTCGAAGACAGGAACAGTCAGGCAAAAGTTAGGGATAAAAAATCAAAAGAACAAGGTCGCCACAAATCCTCAACAACATGAAAAATGTTGCAAAAATGACTGCCTTCCAACAAATTCAACTTGTGTGAACCATCACCAAAAACGTCGTTCCAAATTCGAATAGAGTTCGACGCACAATTAACTGAGTTTAGGACTGAAGAACATCACGAAGAGCGGGTGGGTACAAATATACTTTGAGCCTTTATCCTTTGTTTCTTAAACTGTGAACCAAGCCACGTTACAACCCTTCAAAAGTCCTAATTGAAGCATGGGTTAGTTCGAAAGCATACTGTCACAAAAGGTATCCTGACTCCTGTAAGGCTTTGCTCTAAATTCTGAGTTGAATTTTTCTTACAAAATTTCTTTACTTACATAAACGCATTTTTCAAAACTTCAAGACAAACATAAACTTTGCATCACTCGAACATCACTGTTTGCATTTGGCTATTTGTTTGACAACGGAGAAATTCACACAATGAATATCCAGTGAACAAAAGCTCTCTCAGTGAACAAAATCACTTCAAAAAGGATGACACTTCCATTGACAAATCTCCTATCAACAAGGGGCATGACATGTCACTATCCAGCACACCTGGGGCAGTCCAGTCAAGATTTCAAGTAATCTCTGAAGAAGTGCAGATTAACCAGGGGCAGGTCTCCATCTCCGTCACTTGGGACATTGAGCGTCAATCCCAACAAAGAGTTGCATACAATCAAACTTTTGGCAATGCCACAAACATTCACTACTAGGGGCAATGATAAGTCTCCCCAAAGTCCTTCTCATAGGATGATTCCCCAGCAAGAGTATTATCTCTGACCCCCTTTCCCCAGCTGAATCAACCTCAAGAATCCTCGAGGACTTCCCCCAACGAAGATGTCACCTCTCTAACGGACTGACGATAGGGTTTATTTCCCCAACAACACAAGGATTCCCCAACTTAAGTTTGCCTCTCCGACTACTATAAATCAAAGGACCACAACTCCTCTTCCCCAGTAGACTACTCTACAATCCCCAACAAGTTACTGCGAAACCTGGACCCGACCAAATATCAGTTCAACTTCGACTCCCCAGTAGAGCAACAGACGGCTAAGACTCCTAAACTCTTTTCCCAAGCAGAAATAAACATACTCCCCACAGAGTTTTCAACTTCCCCCAGCGGAGTTCTCCTCAAACAACAAAACAGGAATCCATTGGAAATATTCTAAGCAAAGTTTGAAGACACACATACTCTTCAACAGCAGTCCAGGATTTAATGACTCCCCAGCTTTTGTCAAGGATTTATTTTCCCAGACAAAAATACATTCATTAACATTTCACATTTCATACATCCTATTTACATACATGATAAGTGCATACAACACAATCTCATTTACTTTGAGAACATCATGACATCGTGCATTTCATACATCATGACATTGCATACAACTAACGTTTTACCTTTTTTAGAAAAAGGTCAATCAACAGATGGCTACCATCAACCTTTTCAAGTTCCAGATTAACACCTGAAACCAGACAGGACAATTATCTACTTGACCATCATGAAGCAACCCTACACCGGTTCCTTCTCAAATCCAGATGCAGTTTTACACGGACTCATCATCAGGAAACCCTACACCGGTTCCTTCTCAAATCCAGATGCAGTTTTACATGGACTCATCATCAGGCAACCCTACACTAGTTCCTTCTCATTTCAGATGCAGTTTCACACGGACTCATCATCAGGCAACCCTACACAGGTTCCTTCCTTCCAAGATGCAGTTTTACACGGACTCATCATCAGGCAACCCTACACCGGCTCCTTCTCAAATCCAGATGCAGTTTTACATGGACTCATCATCAGGCTACCCTACACCGGTTCCTTCTCATTTCATATGCAGTTTCACACAGACTCATCACCAGGAAACCCTACACAGGTTCCTTCCTTCCAAGATGCAGTTTTACACAGACTCATCATCAGGCAACCCTACACCGGTTCCTTCTCAAATCCAGATGCAGTTTTACATGGACTCATCATCAGGAAACCCTACACCGGTTCCTTCTCATTTTAGATGCAGTTTCATACGGACTCATCATCAGGCAACCCTACACAGGTTCCTTCTTTCAACTTACAAAATTACAATTCAACAGGAATTCTTGGATGGCATCTACCAGCCCATCTCCAACAAGATTCTGTCACATCTCCAAATGGCATCTGTAAGCCCATTCCTGACATCACAATGCTGATACTACACCATACGAGTGCAAATTTTTGGGCACTCTAGTGTTCAATTATCTTCCACCTTCGGATCACGAAAGGCTCGAAAGCCAATCTATATCCTCAGGTTTAAGAAAATTGAACAGGGGAAGTTGTTGTACCCCAAAATTTTCCCTCTCAATTATCAAGGCCACTCTCACAAAGGATTCCCAAAATTCAAGCTTGCACAAGTACTTTGGAATTTTTCAGTACCAAAATTAAAAGGAGACTGTCAAAGATGGAGAAAACAGATAAAAATAAAATTTTGACAAAGTTGGTGGAAAACATGTCTCCTTCGATTCAGCATACTTTGATTGACTCTTGGCCTCTTTCGATTGCTCAAGATGGCTACTAGCGTGCCTCTTTCGAATCTGGACTTTTTGCCTCATGCATGCCTCTTTCGAACCTGGACATTTGGCCTCCTGTATGCCTCTTTCGAATGGAACTTGGGTACATCCTTCGTCTGGATTGGAAACATCCTTCGATTCAACCTTTCGATTGGACAAGTGTGTTTCCTGCATGGTTGCAATCGAAGGCCATGGCCTGCTGGCCACACATGCCCCCTGCAAGGAAACCCTTTTCGATTCACCAAGCGTACTGCCTACAAACCTGTTTCGATTGGGACAAGTAGCTTCCCGCAAGCCTGTTTCGATTATGACAAGTAGCTGCCTACAAGCCTGCTTCGATTTGGACAAGTTTACTGCCTACAAACACGCTTCGATTGGGCAACATTGCTTCCTTCGAACACGGACTTTCGATTGGGAAATATGTTTGCTTCGATCCACATGCTTCGATTGGGCAATATGCTTCCTTCGAGCATGAGCTTTCAATTGGGCAATAGCTTCCTGCGCATTAGCTTGTTTCGACCACAAGCTTCAACTGAGGCAAAGGTTTCCTTCAAACAGGTATGATTCGATCTCACTCTTTCCTTTGACTCAAAACCAAATCTCGTTTTCCAGGCTGTGTTGCATCCAGATCTTTATATAGTCAGAAGCTTGTACAAAGGTTTTAAACTTTACCTTCTGGATACTACTATTCCGGGTTAAAGGCTACATACTTTTTCTGCAAATAGAGAGACTTTATCACAAAAGCAACTTTCCATCTAATTTCAGTTTGAGCACAAGCAACGTCAGAGGCATCTGTCATCTTCTGCACCCCACTGCTGTTGCTGCCAGCAGGCCCCTCAGTTGTACTGTCACATTACCCATTATTTTATTATTTTTGCAAGGCTGGCTGTTTTCAAACATATCCATTTCTTTTTCTCTATAAATAGAGGAATTTTTACAAAGCTAAGGAGGACATTTTGGGCCAGACGAAGGAATCTGCAGAAAATTCTCAAACACAACAAAAACTCTCAAGTTCATCAAACACATGAGAAATCAATACCCAGAATCCAAACACTTAGAATCTGAAACATCCATACACCTTGTTACCATTCGAATCCAGTAGGAAGAACCTCACACTTGTTCTTCTTTGTTGAATCCAGTATCAAGGACGTAACCCCTGGTTTCTCCCTCCGAATCCATAAGCATTCAAGGAGACCACTTAAAGGCCCAACACACGTTCCAACCTGAAGCAAGGTAAGTTATTCTTACCTTTGAGCTTTTCGTTTCATGGCATGACATGTAAATATTCTTGTTCGTTCCAAGCATGTACGTACTGTTGTTCCTTTCGTTTCCACCCTGTTAACATGTTTCGTTTTGCTTTCTGTTTACCTGAACTAGTTTTAATTATTAAACTGTTTGAAAGATAAATAATAGCATGGCCTTAGGCCATGTTGCCATTTAATGCTTGAAATGAAAGAAACAAGAGACATGAGTATGAAACGAAACCTTTGGTTTCCACACTGACTTCCAGGCCCAGCCAGAGACACGCTCACACTGACTTCACTGGCCCAATCGAAGAAGGCAACAAGGCAGAAAGGCCCCAGTCGAAAGGATACAACTTGCTGCTGCCTTCGCCCAGTCGAAGGATACAACTTGCTGCTGCCTTTGCCCAGTCGAAGGATACAACTTGCTGCTGCCTTCGCCCAATCGAAGGAAAGGACTTCGCCCCTGCCAAGGCCCAATCGAAAGACATGACTTTGCTGTTGCCAGCCCCAATCGAAGGAGGCCAACAGAAGGCCAACCAAAGGCTGCTACTGCCTGGGTCGAAAGACACTCTTTTTATATATTTTTATCTTATTTTTGCCTTTATATTTCTATGCACTTCAATATGGTTGTAATAGTGTAGGATTTATTTTTCGCACTTTTTATTACTCTTGTACAAATGCTAGTAATTAGGTATGTATGATAAGATAAAACCAACAAGTAGACA
>OX451737.1:1291968777-1292120652 GCA_948472305.1 Vicia faba
ATATTTAAAAGATTAATTTTATGGAATTAAATAAAACAAAGAATATAATTAAAATAAATAATAGAAAAGAATAAAAAAATAGAGAAAAGAAGGCAAACATGGGGGGTGGTTGTCCCTTTTGGAGGTATTTTCTAAGCAATTTTGGCCCATTTGAATCAGGCCTGGTTGACTTTTCAAGGACGCGTGTGGATCTGTTGACTAAGGTGCATGGTGGAGATCCTGTGTTGGCCCTTGGATTCATCTCCTGAGACATGTGGCATGCCCAGAGATAGCGTTGTATGGTGGTCTTCTGGACATGTTGAGTACCTAATCACGTTGCAAGAAAAAATAGAAAGAAATATGGGGGACCTGGGGATCGAACCCAGGTCCCAACGTTCATCACAATTGCCTTCAACCACTACACCACTCAGCGCGTTTGGAATATATATTGCAAAATAAATAACATAACGTAAAACAATGATTAGTGGTAAAAAACGCGCCAGAATATGAATGACCCTATCACGTGAGGACACCTAATCTTCTTCTTCGTTTTCCTGTAACAAAACGCGTTAGATAGCGGGGGTTTTAAACCCCCACTAAATGAAGCCACGAATAATACCGAATAGGGCCTGGTTCATCATAAATTGATCGCGAGGCATGGCTTTGAATCGTCATGAGCTTCTGGTTTCAATGGTGCCATTTAGGTTGGCCAATTTTTCCTCCAGCATAAAGCCCCAATTTATGGTTCCTGAAACCCTAAAAAATAGCCATGGCAGTTTTCTATACAAGCAATGTTAATTCAATTCAATGATACCATGAGTTTCAGTGAGTCCATATTAGTGTAAAACAAGCATTAGAATGTATGAATATGGCATATAAATCAAAACACGAGTATGCAATATATCAAGAACAGGACGGCTTCGTTCTACCGTTTCTTGAGGTTAGAAGCTGTGGTTTTGATCCAGAAAGTTTCCTTGATGCCTGGGCAAGCTATTGGAATGATTATTTTGCTTTGAATTGCGCTGGAACTGTGTTTTCAGTTTTGAAGTTTTTAACAAAAAATGCAAAGTGTGTATTCTTTTCTGAGCGCAGCCTCAAGGTTCTGAGCATTAGGTTTTGGTTTATACTTATGTGAGGAATGAATTAGGGTAGAAATTTCAACCAAAAACCTTTGCATTCAATGCTTTTGAGATTTGATTTCCATGGATCTTTTTCAATCTTTTCCATGCCCTTTTGATATCAATCATGGCCAAATCTTTCCAAATTGAGTGTGCATGAAATCTTGGAGTTATGATAGACCTATTAGCTGCATAAAAGATTTAAAATGCATGCTTGAGTATATTTGTCATATTTTATTTAATTAAATGAATTAATGGTGATAAAAATTCAAATAAATAATAAAAAATGATGAAATAAATCCCCTTTGGGTCAAATGGTCGTGCATAGCTCTTGGATGATGATTCTTGGAAGAAAATGTGGCCCATTAGCAATTTTGAGGCATTTGAAGCAAAGTTGACTTTTCAAAATTCCCAAAAATTTCCCAACTTCCACAAGGCATATCTTGCTCAATTTTTAAGTTTTGATCATGTTATTGGACATTTTGGAAAGGCCTTGAAGTCCTATAACCAATGCCTTTGGTCCCATGTCATTTTGATTTACCAATCTCAAGTTATTGTCTTTGACTTAAAGTGCCTTTTTGTTGACTTTTGAAAATGACCTATAATGTTGAGATTGATAACTTTTTGTGAGAGCATTTCTTGGACTTGAAGTGTGAAGAGGAGTTGTAGGAAATGTATTTCTCTTCAAAATGAGCTTTGGATGGAATTTTTCTGATAAACCATGTGGAAGTTATGCCTTGGTCAAGTTACAGTTGACTTTTTCAACTGTCCAAATATGGAAACTTTTGCATCTTGAGACTTTTTGAGCCATGCCTTGAGAATCATGATCAAGAATTGATCAAATGATGTTTGTGGCTTCAAAATAAGATGTTGATAAAAAATTTGGACTTTTGACTGTCAAATGACCATTTTGCCCCTATAGTTGACTGTTGAGCAATTAAGGTTTTTGACCGTGCAATTTTATGCTGTAAGTCTTGAAACTTGACATGAGGATACTTGACAATGTTTGTAGGCATGTGGGACTTGTTTAGACCCTTGGAAACTTCAATTTCTTTGCTAGAACCAAAACCCTAGTTTTTGACTGTTAGGAGGCCCATTGAACTGTGCAACCCTTGGGATATTTTGAAGCATGCTCTTTGCAAATCTTGAAGAATATGGGAGGGAAAATTTTGGGGTACAATAGTTGCCCCTGTTCAATCTTCTTAGACCTGAGGATGCAGATTGGCTGACGTGCCTTTCGTAATCCGAAGGTGGAAGATGATTGAACACTAGATTGCCCATAAATTTGCGCTCACATAGTAGCAGTGTGATGGTGGGAATGGGCTTATGGATGCCATTTGGATATTGATGGATAGGATGATGGGCTTATAGATGCCATGCTAAGAGATGATGGAAGGTGGATGGGCTTATAGATGCCATCTGGGTGTCAATCGCGTAAGAGATTCCTTATCGAGAACTTGCGTATCTGAAAAAGAAAATGATTACCTGGCCTGTTACAGGAGCTGGTCTTCAAACTCTTTGTGTAGATGTGCCTTGAATGGTTACATGAATTGAATCTGGAGCTCCAAAAGGCAATGAACCAGGGATGGTTACTATCTCAACGGGACGGTGAGAGAACTTTGGACAATTACTATCTCAACAGGAACGCTGTGAGAACCTTGGACGATTACTACCTCAACAGAAACGCTGTGAGAACCTTGGATGATTACCACCTCAACAGGAACACTGAGAGAATCCTGGGCGATTACAACCTCAACAGTAACGATGAGAGAATCTTGGGGCGATTACTACCTCAACAGGAACGCTGAGAGAATCTGGGATGTCTTCTACTGGGATAAGAATCAGGGAGATCTTAGGGTCGATCTGACTGAACCAGAGAAGGCCTTGGAATATCTTTAACTGGACAAGAATCAGGGATATCTTAATGTCGATCTGACTGAACCAGAGAAGGCCTTGGAATATCTTCAACTGGACAAGAATCAGGGAGATCTTAGGGTCGATCTGACTGAACCAGAGAAGGCCTTTGACTGGATAAGAATCAGGAAAATCTTAGGGTCGATTTAACTGAACCAGACAAGGTCTTGGAATATCTTCAACTGGATAAGAATCAGGGAGATCTTAGGGTCGATCTGACTGAACCGGACAAGGTCTTGGAATCTTCAACTGGATAAGAATCAGGGAGATCTTAGGGTCGATCTGACTGAACCAGAGAAGGCCTTTGACTGGATAAGAATCAGGAAAATCTTAGGGTCGATTTAACTGAACCAGACTAAAGTCTTGAAATATCTTCAACTGGATAAGAATCAGGGAGATCTTAGGGTCGATCTGACTGAACCAGAGAAGGGCTTTGACTGGATAAGAATCAGGAAAATCTTAGGTTCGATTTAACTGAACCAGACTAGGTCTTGAAATCTTCAACTAGATAAGAATCGGGGAGATCTTAGGGTCGATCTGACTGAACCAGAGAAGGCTTTTGACTGGATAAGAATCAGGAAAATCTTAGGGTCGATTTAACTGAACCAGACTAGGTCTTGAAATCTTCAACTGGATAAGAATCATGGAGATCTTAGGGTCGATCTGACTGAACCAGAGAAGGCCTTTGACTGGATAAGAATTAGGAAAATCTTAGGGTCGATTTAACTGAACCAGACTAAAGTCTTGAAATATCTTCAACTGGATAAGAATCAGGGAGATCTTAGGGTCGATCTGACTGAACCAGAGAAGGCCTTTGACTGGATAAGAATCAAGAAAATCTTAGGGTCGATTTAACTGAACCGGATAAGGTCTTGAAATATAGCTGAGAACTTAACTGGATCTTTCCTGAAAGGTAAAGGTCAGTCATATGCAATGCATGATATGGATCAAGCATTGATGTTCTCAACATAAATGAGATTTGTAAGATATGATGCGTATATGCATGCTATAATGTATGGAAGTGCGATGTTTATGAATGTATATTTTCCGTATAGGAAAATAAATCCTTGACGGATGCCGGGAAGTCATATCCTGGGCTGATTGTTGGAGAATAGTTCTTTATTGTTTCCGCTGGGGAGTGATAGTTGCAAGAATACCAGTAGGAGAAGATAACTCTGTTGGGGAATAAACTTGGCGAAAAGCACACTCTGCGGGGAGAAAATTACTCTAGCGATCTTGCTGGGGAACAATACTCTGTGGGGAGAGAGGTACTTTGCTGGAATGTTGATGGTAACTTCGCTGGGGATACCGTTGTTACGTTGGAAGTGTTTAATAGACTTCGCTGGGGATAAGAAGACTTCGTCGAGGACGATCTTTCCGTGGCTTTTGGCTGAGGATAACCCAGTTATATCCTGGTGGGGAAATAACCTTTGAATAAAGCCGGGGGACGCGTTCGTGCTCTACGGGGGGGAGCTTCCAGAATCTACTGGGGATAAGCTTCCTGTTGGGGAGATGGGTTCAAACTTTCCTGGGGAATCTTGAACTATACTGGACTCTCCTGGGGAAATTCTGAACTATATTGGAGAATTGACTCCATTGAATGTTTGATATACCGCCGGGGAACAATCTTTAGGTCAAGACTGCCGGGGATGCTTGTTAGGAATGTTCGTATATTGTGCTGGGGAATGTTGAGATCTGCGGGGATACCCAACTTCCTTAAGGTTGATAATAGCTTTGCTTGGGGAGAGCGCACTGACTTGCTGACTCGCTCTCTGGGGAATTAAGATATCTGATTATGCTCTTCAGCTGAACTTACCTTGGTACCTTGGAGGACATAACAATTAGATCGCTTAGACAACTCTTTATTTCCCCTGTTTCTAATATTACCTGTAATTAATCCTTTGTTTCGTATGTAAATATTTATGAGTTTAGCAATTAGTGTCAAATGCATATATCACAAATTGAACCTTGGACGTTCTTCGCAAAACAAAACAGAAAAAGGAAAAATAATGGGCGATTTGTCTGAAAAGTGTTTTTGTATTGATTTTTGAATTTGCCTGTAAATAGGCGTTTATGTACAAGAGACTGACGTCCTAGTGAGAGAACGCCGCCGAACAAAAGAGTTTATACAATTTGTACAAAAGGAAAATAAAACAGCTGTGTGAAAAGAACAATCCCACTGGGTTCCAACTCTGCTATCGCCTTTATATCTTCGAGCGTCTCATCACTTGATGACCTAGTCGACGATGAAGCTGATTGATCGATGCCGTCTGAACTTGATGTAGATACTGGATTCTGGATGCAAGGTGATCCAATGAGACATAGTATTACGCTTTATCCCTAACTTTTGCCTGGACCGCCCTTTCGGGTTTTCATTCCACCGGGATACCCATTTTTGCCCAAGCCGCCTTTTCAGGTTTTCGACTTGCCGGGTATACATATTTTTTTTTTTATTTCATCCCTTCATTTTGCCCGAACCCTTTTGGTTTGCCGGGAAGCCCTAATTTTGCCTAGGTATGTCAACCTAGTGGGTCTTTATTCATGCGTAGTATCTTTTTACTATGTCTGCATTGGCGGGGTGAGGAAGGTCGTCACCATCCATGTTGGTTAGAATCATGGCTCCTCCTGAGAACACATGCTTAACCACAAATGGCCCTTCATACGTGGGGGTCCATTTTCCCCTTGGATCACTCTGAGGAAGGATGATACGCTTGATTACCAAATCCCCGACTTGATACTCTTGTGGTCTGACCTTTTTGTTAAATGCCTTGATCATCCGTTTTTGTTAAACGTGGGGGTCCGTTTTTGTTCATTTCTCTCATTTCCTTTAATATTGCTATCTTACCATTGATTGGTAAGAAGCCTTATCTTTGGATGTAAAGGGACGGACGCAGGTCATCGTATAGTCATGATAGCAATGCTGTAAGATGTCTTAGCATTTCTTTTGGGGGACTAAAATCATTTGAAAGGAAACATGTGTAGTGTCATCGAGGGACTATGATCTTGTATTTTTGATTGTTTTTGCTAAGACATCCCAAATGAATAACATGACCATTATCAAAGGGCAACAAGTGGAATTACCCTAAGGGTGCATGTGTGAATAGTGTGTTTGATTTGCAGGCATTTAATCTTTGATTAGGGTTATCTACTTGTTGATTTTATATTTCCATACAAACTCTAATTTACTAGCATTAATATGAAAGCGATAAATTGCGGAAAGTAAATTTACTACGCTATCACATTATTTGGGGATAGGGTATACAAATTTACAAATGGGGATTGCAAGAAATTAAACCTAATTATCTATTACAACCATATTGAAACTTGAATAATGTACAAGAAATGAAAATATAATGTGCAAGGATATAAATGGAAAAGAAATGGATTTTTGTTTTGTTTTTGAGGAAAGGGTTTGGTTTTGACTTAATTATCTAAAAGAAAATAATTAATTAAAATAAGTAAAATTAAACCTAAATTAATTAAGAAAAGAAATTAAATTAGAAAGCATTTTTAGGGTTTTTTAAATAAGGGTTTAAGTTTAATCAAAATAGTATGGAAATTAATTAATTAAAAAAAACCTAAATTCTAAGTTAATTTTAATTAAAAAGAAAATAACTAAACCTAAATCTAATTATTAATTTATTTAAGAAAATGACTAAATTTGTTTAAGAATTTTTTTTTTCTCTTTTTGTTTTTTAAAGGAATAAAATATAAGTATGTAAAATGCAAATAATAAATAAAAATATATTTTTGGATTTTTGGATTTAATAAATAATAATAATAATAATAATAATAATAATAATAATAATAATAAAAATAAATTAAAGAAAATAAATTAAAATATGAAACATAAAGTCAGGAGGTGAAAAAGGAATTTAGGGTGTTTGTTAGAAAAAATAGTTTTTGTTTGAAGTCTGGCCCATTAAGGGTTTTTGTTAATCAGAAAAATAAACAAAATAAAAAGAAAGAAACTTGGGCCCGTACTGTCAAAAGGAAACATGGGGGTTAGCAGAAGCAAAAATGCAAAGGCCCAGTGTACTAAGCCCAGCACGCTTGTTTGCTTGCAAAAAAAAAGTGTTGGAAAAATGAAAAAGTGGCAGCGCTGGGGCTTGAACCCGCTCCCTCTGTAATAAATGTGCGTTGCCTTACCACTGGGGTGGCTATACATCCGTTAACTTAAACAAAACCATAAATATATATTACAAAACAAGTTCTAGGTCTGAACTTCATCTTCTTCCATGCGCGCGTTTACAGTGAGAACAATAACATTTTTGAATTTGTGAACTCAACCATTTCTCAATCATTTCCAAAACTTCAAACACCAAACTTGTTATAAATTTCACCACGATTCTAAATATGTAAATAACTTAAACTAATTCTCAAAGATGAGCATGAATTTCTGTTGGTACCAAATCTAACCTAATATTTTCAGAAACTTCAACTTTAAAATTCTCCCTACTCAATCAATATAAATGAAAACTATGGACATGGGCAGTTTCAGGGCAATGATATCTACATTTTATCTTTGAAAATGCAAGCCTAACAATGCCTAAATGAAGAGACGAAAGTTCAGAAAAATACCTCTAAAACTGGAAATCGTGAAATGAGTTTGAGCTTGTTTCAAGTGATGGTGATGATCAGGTTAGCTTCCTCGAGTTCCCAGGAAGCTAATGCAATGATTAGTTTGTACTGAGAATGGTTAGAATGGTCTGGAGAAGTCAAGATGCAATGCCCTATTTTTGAAAATGGAGGTTGGTGAAGATGGAGTTACATTAGGATAACAGGTGTTGGGATTGTTTGTAGATGATGTTTAGGAACTTTTGGAAGTGAAAAGCCAAGAAACGCACGAGTGGATTAGGTGTTTGGGATTTCTGGCCATAAAGTGCAACAAAATGGAGGTTGTTTATGCAATTATTATTTTGGGGGTGTTTTAGGGCTTGTGCATTCATGTGTTATCTTGCAAATAGTGTATGTATTTATAGGCAAGAGGTTTTGTGTGCTACAATAAGTCAGAATTTGAATTTACATGTTGTAAAACCTTTACTTATTTTTGAAGCAAACATGACAAACATCTTCCAAAGCTTGTACCATGCTATTTTAGAGTGGTTGAACTTTAAACAAGCTTGATTATAACTTGTAGATGTTGTGTGTTTAGAAGGATCTATTGAGAGGCTCAATAAGGGTTGACATTTGCAAAAGCATACTTTTCCAAAATGGAAGTCTTGCCTTTCTTCCAAAAATGGCAAGTTAACTTAGACAAAGCTTGGATTTAATGGATAATAGCCATAAAGTTTGTGTAATCTTATGATTAAGGATAAATACACAAGTTAGAGGGCCTGAAAAGTGGGATTATGCAACATGGCTATGGATTTGGTTCATGTTCATCACAAAATATGTCTTGCAAAACAAGTTTGAAACCCTAACTTCTTGCCTTCGATTCTCTTAGCTCAAGTATGGTCTTGATGAGTTATTTGACATTTTGGAAAGCTTGTAACATCCTCTACAACCTTTATGTTAAACATTTTTGAATATTCAATTTGGAACTAGGTGAAAAGTTTCCATGAAGTTAGGTCAAAATCCTGACTAGCTAGGGAAAAATTTCACTAAGTCTTTTTAGTTTCATGGACATGTCTTCATAAATTCATAACTTGAAATCCAAGAATTTATAGAAAAAGTTCTGCCCTACAATGTTTTAGATCTCATTGATATCTACAACTTTCATGTTGGAAGTTTCCCTTGAATCATCTTGCATCATGGTGGAAATTTGGCACAAAGTTATGAAAAAATGTTAACTTTCTAACATTTAGAAAAATTTCTAAGTTTTAGAATTTTGACTTTTCAAGGAAAATTTTGACTTTTCAATTTCTTTATGAACAAGTTTCATATTTTGACATGTCTTGATGAAATATGATTTTTGAAACTTGATTTTGGTTAAAAAGTCAAAGTTTGACTTTTTAGTGTACAGTTGACTTTTCATCAATTGACTGAAATTCACCTGTCAATGCAATGATCTTGAGAGGTGATTTGAACTATGCAATTAGATCAAGATTATGCATTTGAATCCTTGAGATCATGTCTTAAACCAATAAGTCATTCTCTTGGTCAAAAGTCAAGAACTAAGCCTTCTCAATCAAAACCCTAATTTTAACTATTTTGCCCTTTTGGTGTTGTGATCAAATTTATTTGAGGAATTGTGATCCAACTTGATCAATTGACATATATGAGTTTATAATGTTGATATGGATCCAAAATATTCAAGTTTGACTGCAAATTGACTACACTTGACTTTTTATTCAATACAACTAATTTTAGGTCATCTGGTCAAATGACTGAGCAAAAATGTGATCCAAAGCTTGAAACTTGACATGAGAAATCTTGAGGGTTCCTAGTGATCCATGAAAGTCATTTGAGGCCTTGAAAGTCCAATTGTCCTTGTGAAAACTCAAACCCTAATTTTGAGTTGTCAGTGTTTAAGGAGGCGTCTTGAGCTGATCAAACCTTGTGTAGTCTTGAATCAATGGAGATCTTATGAGATATTTCTTGAGAAATGATAGGGAAATTTTTGGGGTACAACAGACCTCAACTGTTATTTTTGTATGGAGTTCTTATGGTTTACCCCAAGACATTGGGTTGTTTGTTTGCTGTAGGTTATTTTAATTACATGTGTTGTCTGATCTGGAATTCAACTGTATACAGCTGTTACTCTGCCCAGATTTTGTGAAGACTTAATGCAATTGAAGCTTGGTTTTCTTAAGAGGTTTATTATCTTTGCTTGTTTGGTTTCAAATCCAAAGGATGGGAATTCTACATTGACTCATTGTGTCAAGTGTTAGCTTCTTGTTGGTTAAACAGTTCTTTTCCCTAGCTTTTACCTTATGCTTTAGGATAGTCCCTTCATCTCCTCCCATCTTCTTTAATTTCAAAAATCTTATCCCTCCTTTTGAAAACTCTTCTTGTTTTTAAAATTGAACCACTTTCGTATAAACTTGGACTTAGGTCCATGCATTTTCAAAATATTTTCTTAAATCAAACTTTAACCAACTTAATAATACTTTGACATTTTTTGTGAGAAGATTAAAAGTCAATCAATCTCATTCAAACCATTTTTCCATTTTGTCTTTTTACCTTAAAACTTTCTCAAAATATTAGACTCTTGTCAATCCTTGTAGTGATGCGAACTACTATACTTCTACGATATATAGTGAAGTGAGATATTTTCCACTTGGGTGTTGAATGAGGCTTTGTTTATTTTTAAAATCCAAGCTATATCCTCCACTTTGAGATGACGCAAATTCTCCTTTCTCATAATCGTGGGTAGTTAGTATGTTCTTCCACTTGGATAAGATGATGATGTCTTGTCTCTTAAAATTAACCAACACACATTTTTTTTTAAAATTTTTTTTAAAGGTGAACTACGTGTACCCTAATCCACTATTACACAGAAGGTGGTATGTAGGCACTAAAGATTCACAATCGAGGCGGGTGCAAAAATCATAAAAAAATTATACTTCTTTTCTCATCCCCACAATCTGTTTTTTTATACAACATTTTATATCCAAAATACACAAATTTACAAAGAGGTTCCTGCGGAGTACTGTAGATGTTTAGGGTGCTAATACCCTCCCTTTTTCATAACCAACCCCCGAACTTAGATTCTCTCCCCCTCTTTTTGGGTTATTAGCTCTTTTCCCTTTCCTTTGGAAACAATAAAGCGTGGTGGCGATATTTTTATTTGATCTGTGTAAGTCAAGTCAATCCAATGACTTAGTGTGATACGGTGGGAGAACTGACTTGAGGTTTTGTGTTTGTATTTGCATTTGTTCGTTTTAGCAAGAGTCGCCACCGACTTTTTATTTATCCTAAGGAAAGGTCAAAAAGCACAGGAAAGACCTTTGAGATGTTTTCGTGGGTTCAGGGGGTAGATTATGAAAAGGGAAGGTGCTAGCACCCTTTTCATCCATGGTTATCCATGGGCTCTTAGTTACTTGTTTTTAGATCACTTTCCTTTGCTTTTCAATTGTTTGAAATGGTGCTTTGTGTGTGTGGTTTTGAAAATGTTTTGAAAAAGATGCCTTGTCTAGGCAACCTTTGTAATGACTCTTGTTTGAGTATATACAAAGGTGTATGTCTTCTTGAAAAGATAATTCAATGTTTTGAAAGTTGTGTTGTGGAGTGTGTTTTGAAAAATGGCAAGGATGTTTTGCAAGTTTGATCAAGTAACTAAGAGTTATCTACCCTAATTTACTCAAAGATCTTTCTTATGTTTTTAACCCTTTTAACAGTGTTGTTTCACCATTGTGTTTGATGAACAACCTTGCGTTAGGATGTTAAACGGGACGGGCGCGGGTCATCGTATAGACCATGAAAGCAATAATGTCAAGTATCTTTGGCAATTTTCCTTAAGTGACTTGATCATTTTTGTTTAGGTAACTTGATAGCGTCATCGAGGGACTATGATCATTTTGATTGGTTTTTGTTTTGCCAAAGAACTCAACATGCAACCATGGCCCGTTTTTGAAGGCAACAAGCGGGATTACCCTAGATGTGCAAGTTTGAATCATGTATTGATTTTCATGCATTTATCTTGTGTTAGGTTATCTAGCGGTTGATTTTGAATCTTCGCATACAAACCCTAATTACTATACAGTATATGGAAAGCGATAAATTGCGGGAATTTAAAGTCTAAGCTATTACAAATAAGTATCCGGGGATGGGGGTACAAATGTTTACAAATGGGGATGAGTCTTATCAGAATAGTAGTGTCCAAATATTATTTACAACCAAATCGAATCATCGCATTCTCAATGTAAAAATATAGCAAGGTATAAGAATCAAAGAGAATCAAAAGTAATGTGAAATGCATATGATTATTTACAAGTAATCAAAATGTTAACCTAATGTATTTATTAAGTATTTTTATTATTTTTTTGTATTTTTTTGTTAATTATAAATAAACAAAGGTTTCAAAGAAAGAATATTTTAACTTAATAAAAAAACCTATTATTTGCATATGTTGTTAATGTTATTTAGGAATTTTTTTATAAAAAAGATTTATTAAACAAAAGTCTTTACAACAAAAAATTTATTATTTACATGTTTTAAGTGTAATAAAAAGTATTAGTAAAATTTATACAACAAGGTAATATATTATTTTTAACAAAGAAAAAGAAAATGAATTGATAAAAAAAAGGTATTGGTTTGTATGAAAGGTTAAGAAATTAAATGGGCCTTAAGGGAATGTTTGGCCCAAATATCAAAATTATCACAAAAAAAAAGGGGTGTAGAAGCCAGTTTCGTTTGGGCTTTTAGGGTTCGTGTGTGGCGCAGGCCAAATGATTTGTGACAAGGTTTTTTTTGCTAGGGTTCATTTGTTTGTTATTCAGAACAAGGGTTGCCATGCTTTGAACGGCGCCACTCCTCTCCTTTCTTCTTCGTCTTTCTCGAACATGCACCAACTGATACCCCCTCCACTACTTCCAGTTGCCAGGATATCACCTCCACCTTCTCCTCCCCATGATTGCTCAGGGCGATGAAAAAAAGGTAACGATTCTCTTAGCTTCCTCTTCATGCGTTTTTAGGGTTTCTGGATTCGTGTATATTTTATGCTTTTTACCCGTTTTGATCTTGGATTATTTGTGTTTGTGTGAGGTACAACAATAGATTGAGGGAGTAGAAGATGATACCTTTGGGGGTTTTGTCTTCAGGGAAAGGACGGAGGGTGGACCGGCGGTATCCTCAGGTGGCCGGAAGAGGGAGAGACACGATGATGCTTGCTGGCTTTCCGGTACTTCGTATCTCTTGCTTCGTTTTGTGATGACCCTAACTCTGAAAATACTGTATTATTTGCTTCTGTCTCTCTTCCTCTCTCTTGGGCTTGGCTGGTTTCCAATGATGATGATATCTGAGATGCTTTGGTTTCTGTATGTTTTGATATTTGGACTTGCTTGAGTTTGGTTGTTTGATTTAGGCAAGCTTGAAGGTTTTTAGTTTTAGTTTTGAGATTTTAGGCAGGCTGTTGAAGGTTTTTAACCGGTTTGTGCTTTTGCTTGCTTGAAAGCAGGTTAGGTTGTGCTTGCTTGAAGGCTTATTGTAATACAGGTTTTTATGGTATCTTGCTCTTTGTATTCTTTTTATCCTGCCTCCCTTGAACTGTTAGAATAATCTTATATTTATCTCTTCTAAGCCTGCCCCAAAAACTGTAAGCCTGCTTTTTTCTTTTCTCTTTCTCTCTCCATAAGCATATTATATTGCTTAAAGGTACTCTTTTTCTGAAAAGGTGTTGGCTGGAAAATGATGAAAGTTTTGAAATATTGCTTGCATTTTGGTTTTGCTCTGCCTCTTGTACTTTCCTTCTTTTCTGCATTGACAGTTTGATAGCTTCTTTGACAGTTTTTCTGTTTTGATATCTTTCTTGACAGTTTTTCTGTTTTGATATCTTTCTTGATAGTTTGGTTTGCCTAGTTTACATTGTGCAACTTGTTTGTTCAATTTGCAATTTGGTTTGGCATTTCAGTTTGGTTTGCCTTTTTGACAATTTGAATTTATGAAGCTTTGTGCATTTTGCAAAATAATTTTTCTTTCCCTCTTTGTGAACCAAGAAGAGACATCTTCTTGCGATTTACAGAGAGGACGAACAAAATGATTCCGGTCAACAACCTTTAATGATGAACTTTTGCTTATCTGTCTGAAAAATGCTTCTCCAATTTAATTGTTACTGACTTCTCTTTTTTCTGTATTTGCAGGTAAATACCAGTTGGGGCCAGGGAAGCAGCAGTAGAAGATGAAGACTTCAAGAGATTTAGAACATAGATTTATTTTATTTTTAACCATTGTAATAAACATCATTATAAACACTGTAAATAAATTTACTGTATTCAAATAATACTTGTAACAATAATTAAAATAAATAAAATCTTTTGTCAGTTAGTTCTTTAATTCTTCTGCATTTCTTTATTTAATCATTTAAATTTCTTGAATTATAATAATTGGAAATGCATCCCAACTATTTTAACTTAGAAATTATAAATAATCAACAAACGTCGCAGTCTCACAGCCTTGCATTAACCAACAATAAGCCTGTCATTCCAAATAACCAAAAGCATTGCACAGTTAAACAAACAAACGTACATACTAAAGCCTCAAACTTTCAATTCAAATGCCTCAGCTTCTATCCCAGATGGTTTAGGCTTTGAGAAACAAACAGAAATCTTGAACAAGCATCAAAACCATGTGACAGTCAAATGAAATGTTGTGGATTCAAATTCTTTTGAGAATGCTCGTGCAAACCCTAATTCTGGATTTACTGATAAGAAAAGTTTGTTTGACCGATTCTTAAGCCAATCTGAAAAATCAGGAAAAGCTCGAAGCTGTGATTTCTTGTGAAAAAGAGGAGGGAAACTTTTGGGGTACAATAGTTGCCCCTGTTCAATCTTCTTGAACCTGAAGAGTTAGATTGGCAGGTTTTCCGTTCGCGACTCGAAGGTAAAAGGAGATTGGACACTAGAGTGCCCGTAAATTTGCACTCGTCAAGACATGGATGCGGGAATGGGCTTAAAGATGCCATTTGGAGGTGTGACAGAATCTTGTTGGGGGATGGGCTTAGAGATGCCATCTGGAGGTGTGACAGAATCTTGTCGGGGGATGGGCTTAGAGATGCCATCTGGAGATGTGACAGAATCTTGTCGGGGGATGGGCTTAGAGATGCCATCTGGAGGTGTGACATAATCTTGTTGGGGGATGGGCTTAAAGATGCCATCTGGAATGTTTGTTGTAGGTGAAAGAAATGAGTATCAGAAAGGTGTCCATGTTTTGGAACATCTCTGAGCTGGGGGTCTGAATAAGCAATAGATTGATATCCGTGTTTGGACGCATCCGTAAACTGTTTTCAGAGATCTTGAAGTTGAATAAATAATATATCAGTATCCAGGTTCGGAAGCGTCCGTAAACTGTTTTCAGAAGTCTTGGATCTGAAAAAGCGATAGGTTAACATCCGTATCTGGAGAACTCGTAAACTGTTTTCAGAAGTTGAGTCTGAACAAGCGATAGATTAACATCCGTATCTGGAGAACCCTTAAACTGTTTTCAGAAGTTGAGTCTGAACAAGCGATAGATTAACATCCGTGTTTGGAGAATCCGTGAACTGTTTTCAGAGGTCTTGGATCTGAACAAGCGATAGGCTGACATCTGTATCTGGAGAACTCGTGAACTGTTTTCAGAGGTCGAAGCTTATCAATCTTATCCTGAAAAGGGTAAAATATTAGCTGAAACACAAAGTTATGTTGCATGAAATGTATGATGCAATATATGATGCAATATATGTTATATCAATGTTTATGATATATGAATGTAATGAATGCGCATGTAAGCTGATGAGCTGTCTTGCTGAGGATAGATGAATCCTGGATAGCCGGAGATAATAGAATCTTGACTGCTGCCGGAGAAAGTGAATCCTTGATTGCAGAAGGGGATTGCAAGAATCTTTTGATCGTTGAAAATGAGAAGTCCTGGGACCACTGTTGGGGAATCAGGAGCTTGGGTTGTATGCCAATCTACTGGGGATTCCTGTTTTGAGGAGATATTCACTGGTGAATATCTGAATACTCTGTGAGGAATTGAGAATGAGAGTCGTCATTATGCTTGGGGAATAAGAATTATGTGGGGAATAGCCATACTGTTGAAAGGTAGCTATCCTGTCGGAGAGTAAAACTCGGGACTCTGGGAAAAGCTTATTCCTGTTTGGAAGAAGTTCAGGAGTTTAAGTTGTTTGCCACTTTGAGAATGAGAATCTTCATTCTGTCGGGAATATCAGGAACTCAGGTTATATGCCACTTTGAGAATGAGAGTCTTCATTCTGTCGGGAATATCAGGAATTCAGGTTATATGCCACTTTGAGAATGAGAATCTTCATTCTGTTGGAGATATCAGGAATTCAGGTTGTCTGCCACTTTGAGAATGAGAATCTTCATTCTGTTGGGGATATCAGGAATTCTGGTTATATGCCACTTTGAGAATGAGAATCTTCATTCTGTTGGGGATAACAGTAATTCAGGTTGTCTGCCACTTTAAGAATGAGAATCTTCATTCTGTTAAGGGTCAGGAGGTTGGGAGTATACCAATCTTCTGAGGTTTCAAGGATGAGAATCTTCATTCTGTTAACGGTTAACTGCTATCTGGTTAATCTCCAGGCTTTCACAGAAACTTGTATTGCTATCTGGTCGTAATCCAGGCTTCAGAATAACTTGTTGAGCTTCTATCCGGTCGAATCCGGGCTTCACGGCTTGTGTTAAAGATATACCACTATTTGGTCGACTCCAGGCTTCGTAGTATTCTTGGCTGCTATCTGGTCGTAATCCAGGCTTCACAGAAACTTGTATTGCTATCTGGTCGTAATCCAGGCTTCACAATAACTTGTTGAGCTGCTATCCGGTCGAATCCGGGCTTCACGGCTTGTGTTAAAGATATACCACTATCTGGTCGACTCCAGGCTTCGTAGTATTCTTGGCTGCTATCTGGTCGTAATCTAGGCTTCACAGAAACTTGTACCGTTATCTGGTCGTAATCCAGGCTTCACAATAACTTGTTGAGCTGCTATCCAGTCGAATCCGGGCTTCACGGCTTGTGTTAAAGATAAACAACTATCTGGTCGACTCCAGGCTTCGTAGTATTCTTGGCTGCTATCTGGTCGTAATCCAGGCTTCACAGAAACTTGTATTGCTAGCTGGTCGTAATCCAGGCTTCACAATAACTTGTTGAGCTGTTATCCGGTCGAATCCGGGCTTCACGGCTTGTGTTAAAGATATACCACTATCTGGTCGACTCCAGGCTTTGTAGTATTCTTGGCTGCTATCTGGTCATAATCCAGGCTTCACAGAAACTTGTATTGCTATCTGGTCGTAATCCAGGCTTCACAATAACTTGTTGAGCTGCTATCCGGTCGAATCCGAGGTTCATGGCTTGTGTTAAAGATATACCACTATCTGGTCGACTCCAGGCTTCGTAGTATTCTTGGCTGCTATCTGGTCGTAATCCAGGCTTTACAGAAACTTGTATTGCTATCTGGTCGTAATCCAGGCTTCACAATAACTTGTTGAGCTGCTATCCGGTCGAATCCGAACTTCACGGCTTGTGTTAAAGATATACCACTATCTGGTCGACTCCAGGCTTCGTAGTATTCTTGGCTGCTATCTGGTCATAATCCAGGCTTCACAGAAACTTGTATTGCTATCTGGTTGTAATCCAGGCTTCACAATAACTGGTTGAGCTTCTATCCAGTTGAATCCGGGCTTCACGACTTGAATTTTGTGAGAATTTGATCTTTGACGACCGTAACTTCCAACAGGTGATGAGGGAACTTTTGATGACGATCGTAACTTCCAGCAGGTGATGAAGGAACTTTGGATGACCTTTCAACTTAAAATGTAATTTGCTTTGGAGAATAAATCCTTGACAAATGTTGGGGAAATAAACCCATGACTGCTGGTCTACTAGAGAGGTGACAAACTTCACGAGGATGCTTGAACTTCTTTTCAGAAAGATTTCAGAGAGGTTTCATCACTGTTCCTAGTGTCAGATGATTGTGATATTGCCAGGACACTTGGACTGCACGTAACCCTTTGATGAGATTGACGTTTAAATGCCCCAAGTGATGGTGATGGAGACTTTCCCCAGGTTAATCTGTAATTGAGAGATTTGTTGAAATCTTGACTGGAATGCCACAGGTGTGCTGGATAGTGACATGTGATGCCCCCTTGTTGATAGGAGATTCGTCAATGGAAGTGTCATCTTTTTTGAAGTGATTTTGTTCACTGAGAGAGCTTTTGTTCACTGGATATTCATTGTGTGAATTTCTCCGCTGTCAAACAAATAGCCATATGCAAACAATGATATTCAAGTAATGCAAAGTTTATGTTTGTCTCGAAGTTTTGAAAAAATGCATTTTTTAGCAGAAAACTTTTTATAAGACAAATTCAACACAAGATTTAGGGCAAAGCCTTACAGGAGTCAGGATACCTTTTGTAACAGTATGCTTTCGAACTAACCCATGCTTCAATTAGGACTTTTGAAGGGTTGTAACATGGCTTGGTTCACGGTTTAAGAAACAAAGGATAAAGGCTCAAAGTATATTTGTACCCACCCGCTCTTCGTGATGTTCTTCGATCCTAAACTCAGTTAATTGTGCGTCGAACTCTATTCGAATTTGGAACGATTTTTTTGGTGATAGTTCAGACAAGTTAAGTTTGTCAAAAGGCAGTCATCATTTTTTTACAACGTTTTTCATGTTGTCGAGGATTTGTAATGACCTCGTTCTTCTTGATTTTTTATCCCTAACTTTTGCCTGACTGTTCCTGTTTTCGAGATTACAGTCAGCGGGATGCCCCAGCTTTCTTAAGCCTCCTTAATAGGTTTTGGCTCAGTGGGCTTTTCTCTTTTGAGAGATGGACTGCCTATGAGATAAGGAACCATCACTGTCTTTTGGTTCCCAAGGAATGTTTTTGATGTCATTCGTTGTATTACAAACTGAGAGTTTGCGACTTCAATGCGCATCTTTTTTTTGAATTAACTGAGAGACTACCCTGCCCCAGGTTTAAATCAAAGGTTTCAATTTGTGTTAAAACTGAAAACTTCTACTTCTTTGGCTCGAAGGGGTTGACTAGGGATTATCTTCCTTATAACTCCAGTGTTTAGGATTTGAAAGAAACGCCTGTACATCGTCAGCAACGTCTGTCCAAAAGCATACTGTATGAGATTATGGCATTGTTTCGTCATCCTCCCTCTAAAGGCTTATAGCTTTTTATCAAGAGTTAAATATCATGAAGAAAGTAGAAAGCATAGTTTAAGAATAGTGAAAACGAATGGATGAATTCAAGACAAACATATGCAATGCATTAATGAAACAGAGTTTGACATCAACAGATAATTGTTTGAATAACAAAAGAGATTACAACTTGAAAATTCAAATGGAACAAAAGTCTCTCAGTTCGAGCTTTGTCATTTCAAATGGAGAAACCTTGGCGGAAGATTTTCATCTCACCATCCGGCATGAATTCCAGCACTCCTTCGTCAATCAAGTCTTGGATCTTGTTCTTCAGGGTCCAACAATCGTCAGTGTCATGTCCAGGACCATGGGAGTGGTATGCACACCTTTCATTGGGGTGATAGGTAGGAGCAGAGGTGTTGGGATTCCGGGGAGGATCCTTTAAAGTAATCAGATTGACCTCCAACAAGCGTTTCAGTATCAAAGATGATGGTATCTCAATCTCAGAGAAATGTCTTTCAGACGTATTTTTCTTACGCTGATTACCCCGTTGATGTTGGCGAGGTTGTTGCTGGGCTTGTGACCCTGAAGCAAGTTGAGGAGCTTTTCCCTGGTCTTCTTGTCTCAAAGGGGGTGGAATGATGACTTGATCTTCAACCTTAGGTGTTTGCCCCACTTGGTTGTTTTGAAGCAGCTTATTGACGAGGACCCTGAGCTCTTCTTGTCTTTGAGCTAAGTCTTGAATGAGAGCTATCTGGCCCCCCAGCTGCCCCATCATCTAGATCTTCATTGTTGCCAGCTTTAATATGCAGTCCTTCCAACTGATCATTCCTGACACTGCCTGAATTCCCCAAGACCATGCCCCTTGTGAGGAGAGCTTTCACTTCTTCTTGCCCCTGGGACAGGTTCAAGAACATTTCTCGGAGTTGAGCATTTTGAGCCGTCATCGATAGTCTTCTCTAGAGCCATCTCTACTGAAATAAACAGTAGGAGAAATAAGGAGACTTGAAAAGGAAAACCTGTTACGATGCAATGCATGATATGTGGATGCATGTTTTCAAGGATCTCGTGGGGTAAACACAAGAAAATGTTAGATGTTGAACTTCTATCAACATCTTTGATTTGAGAACCTTGTATCGGTGGATGTTTCTCCACGAGAATCAAGCTCACCATGTCGAGTGGGTCATAGCCCCCGATTCAAGTTGTTGCACTTGATCTTTGACGGTGTTTGTTTAGAGGGGAATCCTCTTGCTCTTTGGTAGATGTCTGGTTCAACGTGACCCTGCATCAAAAGACCCTCGAGATCCTTGAAATGGTTATTGAAAATGCTATGGTATGATGTCATGATGTTATGTACATGTATGCAAAAGTAAGCAAGTGTATATACAGGTAATCATATTCATCAAAGCAAACAAGTCTTTAGGTTTAGGCTTGCATGGGGTTTGTAGGTAAGTACCCTCTTGAAGTTAGTTGGCTCATCATGTCCTAAAATAGAAACCGGGTTCTAAGGAGCTCAATATCATTGGATTATTTTCTATGTTCATTGTTTTGGTTTAGCCACTTAACTGGCGACCAAAATATTCCAAGAAAACAACCCTCAATGAGTGTAGTATCGAGTATCTACCAACTTCGGACTGCACCAAAGTCGGTCATCTCACTACCCCTAAAAAGGCCAAGATGGTCAAGTAAGGTTCTAGAGTTCTTTAGTGTTTCATGACATCGCTCAGTGGCCTCGTATTCTCCTTGACTACTCAAGGGCTACCGGTACTCACAAATATGTCACACTAACATAGCTACTGCTTCAACCGTGTCGGTATACCCCGCACAGTTCCCTCACAGTTTATTTCTATTTACCTAAAAAGGTGCCCCCAAATCCGGGTGTAGGATTAAACAAACCCAAACAAGGAAACCAAAAAGTAAAGCAATCAAAGCAAACAAAGTAAGCATGTAAAGGTGATCTAAAACCCTAAGGTAACTCCACTTTTAGAAACTCCCCAGCAGAGTCCCCCGTTCTGTGATACGGTGGGAGAACTGACTTGAGGTTTTGCGTTTGTATTCGCATTTGTTCGGTTTAGCAAGAGTCACCACCGACTTTTTATTTATTCTAAGGAAAGGTCAAAAAGCACAGGAAAGACCTTTGAGATGTTTTCGTGGGTTCGGGGGGTAGATTATGAAAAGGGAAGGTGCTAGCACCCTTTTCATCCATGGTTATCCATGGGCTCTTAGTTACTTGTTTTTAGATCACTTGCCTTTGCTTTTCAATTGTTTGAAATGGTGCTTTGTGTGTGTGGTTTTAAAAATGTTTTGAAAAAGATGCCTTGTCTAGGCAACCTTTGTAATGACTCTTGTTTGAGTATATACAAAGGTGTATGTCTTCTTGAAAAGATAATTCAATGTTTTGAAAGTTGTGTTGTGGAGTGTGTTTTGAAAAATGGCAAGGATGTTTTGCAAGTTTGATCAAGTAACTAAGAGTTATCTACCCTAATTTACTCAAAGATCTTTCTTATGTTTTTAACCCTTTTAACAGTGTTGTTTCACCATTGTGTTTGATGAACAACCTTGCGTTAGGATGTTAAACGGGACGGGCGCGACTCATCGTATAGACCATGAAAGCAATAGTGTCAAGTATCTTTGGCAATTTTCCTTAAGGGACTTGATCATTTTTGTTTAGGCAACTTGATAGCGTCATCGAGGGACTATGATCATTTTGATTGGTTTTTGTTTTGCCAAAGAACTCAACATGCAACCATGGCCCGTTTTTGAAGGCAACAAGCGGGATTACCCTAGAGGTGCAAGTGTGAATCGTGTATTGATTTTCATGCATTTATCTTGTGTTAGGTTATCTAGCAGTTGATTTTGAATCTTCGCATACAAACCCTAATTACTATACAGTATATAGAAAGCGATAAATTGCGGGAATTTAAAGTCTAAGCTATTACAAATAAGTATCCGGGGATGGGGGTACAAATGTTTACAAATGTGGATGAGTCTTGTCAGAATAGTAGTGTCCAAATATTATTTACAACCAAATCGAATCATCTCATTCTCAATGTAAAAATATAGCAAGGAATAAGAATCAAAGAGAATCAAAAGTAATGTGAAATGCATATGATTATTTACAAGTAATCAAAATGTTAACCTAATGTATTTATTAAGTATTTTTATTATTTTTTTGTATTTTTTGTTAATTATAAATAAACAAAGGTTTCAAAGAAAGAATATTTTAACTTAATAAAAAAACCTATTATTTGCATATTTTGTTAATGTTATTTAGGAATTTTTTTATAAAAAAGATTTATTAAACAAAAGTCTTTAAAACAAAAATTTTATTATTTACATGTTTTAAGTGTAATAAAAAGTATTAGTAAAATTTATACAACAAGGTAATATATTATTTTTAACAATGAAAAAGAAAATGAAGTGATAAAAAAAAGGTATTGGTTTGTATGAATGGTTAAGAAATTAAATGGGCCTTAAGGGAATGTTTGGCCCAAATATCAAAATTAACACAAAAAAAGGGGGTGTAGAAGCCAGTTTCGTTTGGGCTTTTAGGGTTCGTGTGTGGGGCAGGCCCAATGATTTGTGACAAGGGTTTTTTTGCTAGGGTTCATTTGTTTGTTATTCAGAACAAGGGTTGCCATGCTTTGAACGGCGCCGCTCCTCTCCTTTCTTCTTCGTCTTTCTCGAACATGCACCAACTGATACCCCCTCCACTACTTCCAGTTTCCAGGATATCACCTCCACCTTCTCCTCCCCATGATTACTCTGGGCGATGAAAAAAAGGTAACGATTCTCTTAGCTTCCTCTTCATGCGTTTTTACGGTTTCTGGATTCGTGTATATTTTATGCTTTTTACCCGTTTTGATCTTGGATTATTTGTGTTTGTGTGAGGTACAACAATAGATTGAGGGAGTAGAAGATGATACCTTTGGGGGTTTTGTCTTTAGGGAAAGGACGGAGGGTGGACCGGCGGTATCCTCAGGTGGCCGGAAGAGGGAGAGTCACGATGATGCTTGCTGGCTTTCCGGTACTTCGTATCTCTTGTTTCGTTTTTTGATGACCCTAACTCTGAAAACGCTGTATTATTTGCTTCTGTCTCTCTTCCTCTCTCTTGGGCTTGGCTGGTTTCCAATGATGATGATATCTGAGATGCTTTGGTTTCTGTATGTTTTGATATTTGGACTTGCTTGAGTTTGGTTGTTTGATTTAGGCAAGCTTGAAGGTTTTTAGTTTTTGTTTTGAGATTTTAGGCAGGCTGTTGAAGGTTTTTAACAGGTTTGTGCTTTTGCTTGCTTGAAAGCAGGTTAGGTTGTGCTTGCTTGAAGGCTTATTGTAATACATGTTTTTATGGTATCTTGCTCTTTGTATTCTTTTTATCCTGCCTCCCTTGAACTGTTAGAATAATCTTATATTTATCTCTTCTAAGCCTGCCCCAAAAACTGTAAGCCTGCTTTTTTCTTTTCTCTTTCTCTCTCCATAAGCATATTATATTGCTTAAAGGTACTCTTTTTCTGAAAAGGTGTTGGCTGGAAAATGATGAAAGTTTTGAAATATTGCTTGCATTTTGGTTTTGCTCTGCCTCTTGTACTTTCCTTCTTTTCTGCATTGACAGTTTGATAGCTTCTTTGACAGTTTTTCTGTTTTGATATCTTTCTTGACAGTTTTTCTGTTTTGATATCTTTTTTGACAGTTTGGTTTGCCTAGTTTACATTGTGCAACTTGTTTGTTCAGTTTGCAATTTGGTTTGGCATTTTAGTTTGGTTTGCCTTTTTGACAATTTGAATTTATGCAGCTTTGTGCATTTTGCAAAATAATTTTTCTTTCCCTCTTTGTGAACCAAGAAGAGACATCTTCTTGCGATTTGCAGAGAGGACGAACAAACTGATTCTGGCCAACAACCTTTAATGATGAACTTTTGCTTATCTGTCTGAAAAATGCTTCTCCAATTTAACTGTTACTGACTTCTCTTTTTTCTGTCTTTGAAGGTAAATACCAGTTGGGGCCAGGGAAGCAGCAGTAGAAGATGAAGACTTCAAGAGATTTAGAACATAGATTTATTTTATTTTTAACCATTGTAATAAACATCATTATAAACACTGTAAATAAATTTACTGTATTCAAATAATACTTGTAACAATAATTAAAATAAATAAAATCTTTTGTCAGTTAGTTCTTTAATTCTTCTGCACTTGTTTATTTAATCATTTAAATTTCTTGAATTATAATAATTGGAAATGCATCCCAACATTTTTAACTTAGAAATTATAAATAATCAACAAACGTCGCAGTCTCACAGCCTTGCATTAACCAACAATAAGCCCGTCATTCCAAATAACCAAAAGCATTGCACAGTTAAACAAACAAACGTACATACTAAAGCCTCAAACTTTCAATTCAAATGCCTCAGCTTCTATCCCAGATGTTTTAGGCTTTGAGAAACAAACAGAAATCTTGAACAAGTGTCAAAACCATGTGACAGTCAAATGAAATATTGTGGATTCAAATTCTTCTGAGAATGCTCGTGCAAACCCTAATTCTGGATTTACTGATAAGAAAAGTCTGTTTGACCGATTCTTAAGCCAATCTGAAAAATCAGGAAAAGCTCGAAGCTGTGATTACTTGTGAAAAAGAGGAGGGAAAATTTTGGGGTACAACAGTTGCCCCTGTTCAATCTTCTTGAACCTGAAGAGTTAGATTGGCAGGTTTGCCGTTCGCGACTCGAAGGTAAAAGGAGATTGGACACTAGAGTGCCTGTAAATTTGCACTCGTCAAGACATGGATGCGGGAATGGGCTTAGAGATGCCATTTGGAGGTGTGACAAAATCTTGTCGGGGGATGGGCTTAGAGATGCCATCTGGAGGTGTGACAGAATCTTGTCGGGGGATGGGCTTAGAGATACCATCTGGAGGTGTGACAGAATCTTGTCGGGGGATGGGCTTAGAGATTCCATCTGGAATGTTTGTTGTAGGTGAAAGAAATGAGTATCAGAAAGGTGTCCATGTTTTGGAACATCTCTGAGCTGGGGGTCTGAATAAGCAATAGATTGATATTCGTGTTTGGACGCATCCGTAAAATGTTTTCAGAGATCTTGAAGTTGAATAAATAATAGATCAGTATCCAGGTTGGGAAGCGTCGGTAAACTGTTTTCAGAAGTCTTGGATCTGAACAAGCGATAGGTTAACATCCGTATCTGGAGAACCCGTAAACTGTTTTCAGAAGTTGAGTCTGAACAAGCGATAGATTAACATCCGTATCTGGAGAACCCGTAAACTGTTTTCAGAAGTTGAGTCTGAACAAGCGATAGATTAACATCCGTGTTTGGAGAATCCGTGAACTGTTTTCAGAGGTCTTGGGTCTGAACAAGTGATAGGCTGACATCCGTATCTGGAGAACCCGTGAACTGTTTTCAGAGGTCGAAGCTTATCAATCTTATCCTGAAAAGGGTAAAATATTAGCTGAAACACAAAGTTATGTTGCATGAAATGTATGATGCAGTATATGTTATATCAATGTTTATGATATATGAATGTAATGAATGCGCATGTAAGCTGATGAGCTGTCTTGCTGAGGATAGATGAATCCTGGATAGCCGGAGATAATAGAATCTTGACTGCTGCTGGGGAAAGTGAATCCTTGATTGCTGCAGGGGATTGCAAGAATCTTTTGATCGTTGAAAATGAGAAGTCCTGGGACCACTGTTGGGGAATAAGGGGCTTGGGTTGTATGCCAATCTACTGGGGATTCCTGTTTTGAGGAGATATTCACTGGGGAATATCTGAATACTCTGAGGAATTGAGAATGAGAGTCTTCATTCTGCTTGGGGAATAAGAATTCTGTGGGGAATAGCCATACTGTTGAAAGGTAGCTATCCTGTCGGAGAGTAAAACTCGGGACTCTGGGAAAAGCTTATTCCTGTTTGGAAGAAGTTCAGGAGTTTAAGTTGTTTGCCACTTTGAGAATGAGAATCTTCATTCTGTCGGGAATATCAGGAACTCAGGTTATATGCCACTTTGAGAATGAGAATCTTCATTCTGTCGGGAATATCAGGAATTCAGGTTATATGCCACTTTGAGAATGAGAATCTTCATTCTGTTGGAGATATCAGGAATTCAGGTTGTCTGTCACTTTGAGAATGAGAATCTTCATTCTGGTGGGGATATCAGGAATTCTGGTTATATGCCACTTTGAGAATGAGAATCTTCATTCTGTTGGGGATATCAGGAATTCAGGTTGTCTGCCACTTTAAGAATGAGAATCTTCATTCTGTTAAGGGTCAGGAGGTTGGGAGTATACCAATCTTCTGAGGTTTCAAGGATGAGAATCTTCATTCTGTTAATGGTTAACTGTTATCTGGTTGATCTCCAGGATTTCACAGAAACTTGTATTGCTATCTGGTCGTAATCCAGGCTTCACAATAACTTGTTGAGCTGCTATCCGGTCGAATCCGGGCTTCACAGCTTGTGTTAAAGATATACCACTATCTGGTCGACTCCAGGCTTCGTAGTATTCTTGGCTGCTATCTGGTCGTAATCCAGGCTTCACAGAAACTTGTATTGCTATCTGGTCGTAATCCAAGATTCACAATAACTTGTTGAGCTGCTATCTGGTTGAATCCGGGCTTCACGGCTTGTGTTAAAGATATACCACTATCTGGTCGACTCCAGGCTTCGTAGTATTCTTGGCTGCTATCTGGTCGTAATCCAGGCTTCACAGAAACTTGTATCGCTATCTGGTCGTAATCCAGGCTTCACAATAACTTGTTGAGCTGCTATCCGGTCGAATCCGGGCTTCACGACTTGTGTTAAAGATATACAACTATCTGGTTGACTCCAGGCTTCGTAGTATTCTTGGCTGCTATCTGGTCGTAATCCAGGCTTCACAGAAACTTGTATTGCTATCTGTTCGTAATCCAGGCTTCACAATAACTTGTTGAGCTGTTATCCGGTCGAATCCGAGCTTCACGACTTGTGTTAAAGATATACCATTATCTGGTCGACTCCAGGCTTCGTAGTATTCTTGGCTGCTATCTGGTCATAATCCAGGCTTCACAGAAACTTGTATTACTATCTGGTCGTAATCCAGGCTTCACAATAACTTGTTGAGCTGCTATCCGGTCGAATCCGGGCTTCATGGCTTGTGTTAAAGATATACCACTATCTGGTCGACTCCAGGCTTCGTAGTATTCTTGGCTGCTATCTTGTCGTAATCCAGGCTTTACAGAAACTTGTATTGCTATCTGGTCGTAATCCAGGCTTCACAATAACTTATTGAGCTGCTATCCGGTCGAATCCGGGCTTCACGGCTTGTGTTAAAGATATACCACTATCTGGTCGACTCCAGGCTTCGTAGTATTCTTGGCAGCTATCTGGTCGTAATCCAGGCTTCACAGAAACTTGTATTGCTATCTGGTTGTAATCCAGGCTTCACAATAACTGGTTGAGCTTCTATCCGGTCGAATCTGGGCTTCACGGCTTGAATTTTGTGAGAATTTGATCTTTGACGACCGTAACTTCCAACAGGTGATGAGGGTACTTTTGATGACGATCATAACTTCCAGCAGGTGATGAAGGAACTTTGGATGACCTTTCAACTTAAAATGTAATTTGCTTTGGAGAATAAATCCTTGACAAATTTTGAGGAAATAAACCCATGACTGCTGGTCTGCTAGAGAGGTGACAAACTTCACGAGGACGCTTGAACTTCTTTTCAGAAAGATTTCGGAGAGGTTTCATCACTGTTCCTAGTGTCAGATGATTGTGATATTGCCAGGACACTTGGACTGCACGTAACCCTTTGATGAGATTGACGTTTAAATGCCCCAAGTGATGGTGATGGAGACTTTCCCCAGGTTAATCTGTAATTGAGAGATTTGTTGAAATCTTGACTGGAATGCCACAGGTGTGCTGGATAGTGACATGTGATGCCCCCTTGTTGATAGGAGATTCGTCAATGGAAGTGTCATCTTTTTTAAAGTGATTTTGTTCACTGAGAGAGCTTTTGTTCACTGGATATTCATTGTGTGAATTTCTCCGCTGTCAAACAAATAGCCATACGCAAACAATGATATTCAAGTAATGCAAAGTTTATGTTTGTCTCGAAGTTTTGAAAAAATGCGTTTTTTAGCAGAAAACTTTTTATAAGACAAATTCAACACAAGATTTAGGGCAAAGCCTTACAGGAGTCAGGATACCTTTTGTAACAGTATGCTTTCGAACTTACCCATGCTTCAATTAGGACTTTTAAAGGGTTGTAACGTGGCTTGGTTCACGGTTTAAGAAACAAAGGATAAAGGCTCAAAGTAAATTTGTACCCACCCGCTCTTCGTGATGTTCTTCGATTCTAAACTCAGTTAATTGTGCGTCGAACTCTATTCGAATTTGGAACGACTTTTTTGGTGATGGTTCAGACAAGTTAAGTTTGTCAGAAGGAAGTCATCATTTTTTTACAACGTTTTTCATGTTGTCAAGGATTTGTAATGACCTCGTTCTTCTTGATTTGTTATCCCTAACTTTTGCCTGACTGTTCCTATTTTCGAGATTACAGTCAGCGGGATGCCCCAGCTTTCTTAAGCCTCCTTAATAGGTTTTGGCTCAGTGGGCTTTTCTCTTTTGAGAGATGTACTGCCTATGAGATAAGGAACCATCACTGTCTTTTGGTTCCCAAGGAATGTTTTTGATGTCATTCGTTGTATTACAAACTGAGAGTTTGCGACTTCAATGCGCATCTTTTTTTGAATTAACTGAGAGACTACCCTGCCCCAGGTTTAAATCAAAGGTTTCAATTTGTGTTAAAACTGAAAACTTCTACTTCTTTGGCTCGAAGGGGTTGACTAGGGATTATCTTCCTTATAACTCCAGTGTTTAGGATTTGAAAGAAACACCTGTACATCGTCAGCAAGGTCTGTCCAAAAGCATATTGTATGAGATTATGGCATTGTTTCGTCATCCTCCCTCTAAAGGCTTGTAGCTTTTTATCAAGAGTTAAATATCATGAAGAAAGTAGAAAACATAGTTTAAGAATAGTGAAAACGAATGGATGAATTCAAGACAAACATATGCAATGCATTAATGAAACAGAGTTTGACATCAACAGATAATTGTTTGAATAACAAAAGAGATTACAACTTGAAAATTCAAATGGAACAAAAGTCTCTCAGTTCGAGCTTTGTCATTTCAAATGGAGAAACCTTGGCGGAAGATTTTCATCTCACCATCCGGCATGAATTCCAGCACTCCTTCATCAATCAAGTCTTGGATCTTGTTCTTCAGGGTCCAACAATCGTCAGTGTCATGTCCAGGACCATGGGAGTGGTATGCACACCTTTCATTGGGGTGATAGGTAGGAGCAGAGGTGTTGGGATTCCGGGGAGGATCCTTTAAAGTAATCAGATTGACCTCCAACAAGCGTTTCAGTATCAAAGATGATGGTATCTCAGTCTCAGAGAAATGTCTTCCAGACGTATTTTTCTTACGCTGATTACCCCGTTGATGTTGGCGAGGTTGTTGCTGGGCTTGTGACCTTGAAGCAAGTTGAGGAGCTTTTCCCAGATCTTCTTGTCTCAAAGGGAGTGGAATGATGACTTGATCTTCAACCTTAGGTGTTTGCCCCACTTGGTTGTTTTGAAGCAGCTTATTGACGAGGACCCTGAGCTCTTCTTGTCTTTGAGCTAAGTCTTGAATGAGAGCCATCTGGCCCCCCAGCTGCCCCATCATCTAGATCTTCATTGTTTCCAGCTCAATCTGCAGTCCTTCCAACTGATCATTCCTAACACTGCCTGAATTCCCCAAGACCATGCCCCTTGTGAGGAGAGCTTTCACTTCTTCTTGCCCTTGGGACAGGTTCAAGAACATTTCTCGGAGTTGAGCATTTTGAGCCTGAACGTCCTTGATAGTCTGCTCTAGAGCCATCTCTACTGAAATAAACAGTAGGAGAAATAAGGAGACCTAAAAAGGAAAACCTGTTACGATGCAATGCATGATATGTGGATGCATGTTTTCAAGGATCTCGTGGGGTAAACACAAGAAAATGTTAGATGTTGAACTTCGATCAACATCTTTGATTAGAGAACCTTGTATCGGTGGATGTTTCTCCACGAGAATCAAGCTCACCATGTCGAGTGGGTCATAGCCCCCGATTCAAGTTATTGCACTTGATCTTTGACGGTGTTTGTTTAGAGGGGAATCCTCTTGCCCTTTGGTAGACGTCTGGTTCAACGTGACCCTGCATCAAAAGACCCTCGAGATCCTTGAAATGGTTATTGAAAATGCTATGGTATGATGTCATGATGTTATGTACTTGTATGCAAAAGTAAGCAAGTGTATATACGGGTAATCATATTCACACAAAGCAAACAAGTCTTTAGGTTTAGGCTTGCATGGGGTTTGTAGGTAAGTACCCTCTTGAAGTTAGTTGGCTCATCATGTCCTAAAATAGAAACCGGGTTCTAAGGAGCTCAATATCATTGGATTATTTTCTATGTTCATTGTTTTGGTTTAGCCACTTAACTGGCGACCAAAATATTCCAAGAAAACAACCCTCAATGAGTGTAGTATCGAGTATCTACCAACTTCGGACTGCACCAAAGTCGGTCATCTCACTACCCCTAAAAAGGCCAAGATGGTCAAGTAAGGTTCTAGTGTTCGTTAGTGTTTCATGACATTGCTCAGCGGCCCCGTATTCGACTTGACTACTCAAGGGCTACCGGTACTCACAAATATGTCACACTAACATAGCTACTGCTTCAACCGTGTCGGTATACCCCGCACAGTTCCCTCACAGTTTATTTCTATTTACCTAAAAAGGTGCCCCCAAATCTGGGTGTAGGATTAAACAAACCCAAACAAGGAAACCAAAAAGTAAAGCAATCAAAGCAAACAAAGTAAGCATGTAAAGGTGATCTAAAACCCTAAGGTAACCCCACTTTTAGAAACTCCCCAGCAGAGTCGCCAGTTCTGTGATACGGTGGGAGAACTGACTTGAGGTTTTGGGTTTGTATTCGCATTTGTTCGGTTTAGCAAGAGTTGCCACCGACATTTTATTTATCCTAAGGAAAGGTCAAAAAGCACAGGAAAGACCTTTGAGATGTTTTCATGGGTTCGGGGGGTAGATTATGAAAAGGGAAGGTGCTAGCACCCTTTTCATCCATGGTTATCCATGGGCTCTTAGTTACTTGTTTTTAGATTAATTGCCTTTGCTTTTCAATTGTTTGAAATGGTGCTTTGTGTGTGTGGTTTTGAAAATGTTTTGAAAAAGATGCCTTGTCTAGGCAACCTTTGTAATGACTCTTGTTTGAGTATATACAAAGGTGTATGTCTTCTTGAAAAGATAATTCAATGTTTTGAAAGTTGTGTTGTGGAGTGTGTTTTGAAAAATGGCAAGGATGTTTTGCAAGTTTGATCAAGTAACTAAGAGTTATCTACCCTAATTTACTCAAAGATCTTTCTTATGTTTTTAACCCTTTTAACAGTGTTGTTTCACCATTGTGTTTGATGAACAACCTTACGTTAGGATGTTAAACGGGACGGGCGCGGGTCATCCTATAGACCATGAAAGCAATAGTGTCAAGTATCTTTGGCAATTTTCCTTAAGGGACTTGATCATTTTTGTTTAGGCAACTTGATAGCGCCATCGAGGGACTATGATCATTTTGATTGGTTTTTGTTTTGCCAAAGAACTCAACATGCAACCATGGCCCGTTTTTGAAGGCAACAAGCGGGATTACTCTAGAGGTGCAAGTGTGAATCGTGTATTGATTTTCATGCATTTATCTTGTGTTAGGTTATCTAGCAGTTGATTTTGAATCTTCGCATACAAACCCTAATTACTATACAGTATATGGAAAGCGATAAATTGCGGGAATTTAAAGTCTAAGCTATTACAAATAAGTATCCGGGGATGGGGGTACAAATGTTTACAAATGGGGATGAGTCTTATCAGAATAGTAGTGTCCAAATATTATTTACAACCAAATCGAATCATCGCATTCTCAATGTAAAAATATAGCAAGGTATAAGAATCAAAGAGAATCAAAAGTAATGTGAAATGCATATGATTATTTACAAGTAATCAAAATGTTAACCTAATGTATTTATTAATTATTTTTATTATTTTTTTGTATTTTTTGATAATTATAAATAAACAAAGGTTTCAAAGAAAGAATATTTTAACTTAATAAAAAAACCTATTATTTGCATATTTTGTTAATGTTATTTAGGAATTTTTTTATAAAAAAGATTTATTAAACAAAAGTCTTTAAAACAAAAAATTTATTATTTACATGTTTTAAGTGTAATAAAAAGTATTAGTAAAATTTATACAACAAGGTAATATATTATTTTTAACAAAGAAAAAGAAAATGAAGTGATAAAAAAAAGGTATTGGTTTGTATGAAAGGTTAAGAAATTAAATGGGCCTTAAGGGAATGTTTGGCCCAAATATCAAAATTAACACAAAAAAGGGGGTGTAGAAGCCAGTTTCGTTTGGGCTTTTAGGGTTCGTGTGTGGGGCAGGCCCAATGATTTGTGACAAGGGTTTTTTTGCTAGGGTTCATTTGTTTGTTATTCAGAACAAGGGTTACCATGCTTTGAACGGCGCCGCTCCTCTCCTTTCTTCTTCGTCTTTCTCGAACATGCACCAACTGATACCCCCTCCAATACTTCCAGTTGCCAGGATATCACCTCCACCTTCTCATCCCCATGATTGCTCAGGGCGATGAAAAAAAGGTAACGATTCTCTTAGCTTCCTCTTCATGCGTTTTTAGGGTTTCTGGATTCGTGTATATTTTATGCTTTTTACCCGTTTTGATCTTGGATTATTTGTGTTTGTGTGAGGTACACCAATAGATTGAGGGAGTAGAAGATGATACCTTTGGGGGTTTTGTCTTTAGGGAAAGGACGGAGGGTGGACCGGCGGTATCCTCAAGTGGCCGGAAGAGGGAGAGACACGATGATGCTTGCTGGCTTTCCGGTACTTCGTATCTCTTGTTTCGTTTTGTGATAACCCTAACTCTGAAAATGCTGTATTATTTGCTTCTGTCTCTCTTCCTCTCTCTTGGGCTTGGCTGGTTTCCAATGATGATGATATCTGAGATGCTTTGGTTTCTGTATGTTTTGATATTTGGACTTGCTTGAGTTTGGTTGTTTGATTTAGGCAAGCTTGAAGGTTTTTAGTTTTTGTTTTGAGATTTTAGGCAGGCTGTTGAAGGTTTTTAACAGGTTTGTGCTTTTGCTTGCTTGAAAGCAGGTTAGGTTATGCTTGCTTGAAGGCTTATTGTAATGCAGGTTTTTGTGGTATCTTGCTCTTTGTATTCTTTGTATCCTGCCTCCCTTGAACTGTTAGAATAATCTTATATTTATCTCTTCTAAGCCTGCCCCAAAAACTGTAAGCCTGCTTTTTTCTTTTCTCTTTCTCTCTCCATAAGCATATTATATTGCTTAAAGGTACTCTTTTTTTGAAAAGGTGTTGGCTGGAAAATGATGAAAGTTTTGAAATATTGCTTGCATTTTGGTTTTGCTCTGCCTCTTGTACTTTCCTTCTTTTCTGCATTGACAGTTTGATAGCTTCTTTGATAGTTTTTCTGTTTTGATATCTTTCTTGACAGTTTTTCTATTTTGATATCTTTTTTGACAGTTTGGTTTGCCTAGTTTACATTGTGCAACTTGTTTGTTCAATTTGCAATTTGGTTTGGCATTTTAGTTTGGTTTGCCTTTTTGACAATTTGAATTTATGCAGCTTTGTGCATTTTGCAAAATAATTTTTCTTTCCCTCTTTGTGAACCAAGAAGAGACATCTTCTTGCGATTTGCAGAGAGGACGAACAAACTGATTCCGGCCAACAACCTTTAATGATGAACTTTTGCTTATCTGTCTGAAAAATGCTTCTCCAATTTAACTGTTACTGACTTCTCTTTTTTCTGTCTTTGCAGGTAAATACCAGTTGGGGCCAGAGAAGCAACAGTAGAAGATGAAGACTTCAAGAGATTTAGAACATAGATTTATTTTATTTTTAACCATTGTAATAAACATCATTATAAACACTATAAATAAATTTACTGTATTCAAATAATACTTGTAACAATAATTAAAATAAATAAAATCTTTTGTCAGTTAGTTCTTTAATTCTTCTGCACTTGTTTATTTAATCATTTAAATTTCTTGAATTATAATAATTGGAAATGCATCCCAACTATTTTAACTTAGAAATTATAAATAATCAACAAACGTCGCAGTCTCACAGCCTTGCATTAACCAACAATAAGCCCGTCATTCCAAATAACCAAAAGCATTGCACAGTTAAACAAACAAACGTACATACTAAAGCCTCAAACTTTCAATTCAAATGCCTCAGCTTCTATCCCAGATGTTTTAGGCTTTGAGAAACAAACAGAAATCTTGAACAAGCGTCAAAACCGTGTGACAGTCAAATGAAATGTTGTGGATTCAAATTCTTCTGAGAATGCTCGTGCAAACCCTAATTCTGGATTTACTGATAAGAAAAGTCTGTTTGACCGATTCTTAAGCCAATCTGAAAAATCAGGAAAAGCCCCAAGCTGTGATTTCTTGTGAAAAAGAGGAGGGAAAATTTTGGGGTACAACAGTTGCCCCTGTTCAATCTTCTTGAACCTGAAGAGTTAGATTGGCAGGTTTGCCGTTCGCGACTCGAAGGTAAAAGGAGATTGGACACTAGAGTGCCCGTAAATTTGCACTTGTCAAGACATGGATGCGGGAATGGGCTTAGAGATGCCATTTGGAGGTGTGACAGAATCTTGTCGGGGGATGGGCTTAGAGATGCCATCTGGAGGTGTGACAGAATCTTGTCGGGGGATGGGCTTAGAGATGCCATCTGGAGGTGTGACAGAATCTTGTCAGGGGATGGGCTTAGAGATGCCATCTGGAGGTGTGACATAATCTTGTCGGGGGATGGGCTTAAAGATGCCATCTGGAATGTTTGTTGTAGGTGAAAGAAATGAGTATCAGAAAGGTGTCCATATTTTGGAACATCTCTGAGCTGGGGGTCTGAATAAGCAATAGATTGATATCCGTGTTTGGACGCATCCGTAAACTGTTTTCAGAGATCTTGAAGTTGAATAAACAATAGATCAGTATCCAGGTTGGGAAGCGTCCGTAAACTGTTTTCAGAAGTCTTGGATCTGAACAAGCGATAGGTTAACATCCATATCTGGAGAACCCGTAAACTGTTTTCAGAAGTTGAGTCTGAACAAGCGATAGATTAACATCCGTATCTGGAGAACCCGTAAACTGTTTTCAGAAGTTGAGTCTGAACAAGCGATAGATTAACATCCGTGTTTAGAGAATCCGTGAACTGTTTTCAGAGGTCTTGGATCTGAACAAGCGATAGGCTGACATCCGTATCTGGAGAACCCGTGAACTGTTTTCAGAGGTCGAAGCTTATCAATCTTATCCTGAAAAGGGTAAAATATTAGCTGAAACACAAAGTTATGTTGCATGAAATGTATGATGCAATATATGTTATATCAATGTTTATGATATATGAATGTAATGAATGCGCATGTAAGCTGATGAGCTGTCTTACTGAGGATAGATGAATCCTGGATAACCGGAGATAATAGAATCTTGACTGCTGTCGGGGAAAGTGAATCCTTGACTGCTGTAGGGGATTGCAAGAATCTTTTGATCGTTGAAAATGAGAAGTCCTGGGACCACTGTTGGGGAATCAGGAGCTTGGGTTGTATGCCAATCTACTGGGGATTCCTGTTTTGAGGAGATATTCACTGGGGAATATCTGAATACTCTGTGAGGAATTGAGAATGAGAGTCTTCATTCTGCTTGGGGAATAAGAATTCTGTGGGGAATAGCCATACTGTTGAAAGGTAGCTATCCTGTCGGAGAGTAAAACTCGGGACTCTAGGAAAAGCTTATTCCTGTTTGGAAGAAGTTCAGGAGTTTAAGGTTTTTGCCACTTTAAGAATGAGAATCTTCATTCTGTCGGGAATATCAGGAACTCAGGTTATATGCCACTTTGAGAATGAGAATCTTCATTCTGTCGGGAATATCAGGAATTCAGGTTATATGCCACTTTGAGAATGAGAATCTTCATTCTGTTGGAGATATCAGGAATTCAGGTTGTCTGCCACTTTGAGAATGAGAATCTTCATTCTGTTGGGGATATCAGGAATTCTGGTTATATGCCACTTTGAGAATGAGAATCTTCATTCTGTTGGGGATAACAGGAATTCAGGTTGTCTGCCACTTTAAGAATGAGAATCTTCATTCTGTTAAGGGTCAGGAGGTTGGGAGTATACCAATCTTCTGAGGTTTCAAGGATGAGAATCTTCATTCTGTTAATGGTTAACTGCTATCTGGTTGATCTCCAGGCTTTCACATAAACTTGTATTGCTATCTGGTCGTAATCCAAGCTTCACAATAACTTGTTGAGCTGCTATCCGGTCGAATCCGGGCTTCACGGCTTGTGTTAAAGATATACCACTATCTGGTCGACTCCAGGCTTCGTAGTATTCTTGGCTGCTATCTGGTCGTAATCCAGGCTTCACAGAAACTTGTATTGCTATCTGGTCGTAATCCAGGCTTCACAATAACTTGTTGAGCTGCTATCCGGTTGAATTCGGGCTTCACGGCTTGTGTTAAAGATATACCACTATCTGGTCGACTCCAGGCTTCGTAGTATTCTTGGCTGCTATCTGGTCGTAATCCAGGCTTCACAGAAACTTGTATCGCTATCTGGTCGTAATCCAGGCTTCACAATAACTTGTTGAGCTGCTATCCGGTCGAATCCGGGCTTCACGGCTTGTGTTAAAGATATACCACTATCTGGTCGACTCCAGGCTTCGTAGTATTCTTGACTGCTATCTGGTCGTAATCCAGGCTTTACAGAAACTTGTATTGCTATCTGGTCGTAATCTAGGCTTCACAATAACTTGTTAAGTTGTTATCCGGTCGAATCCGGGCTTCACGGCTTGTGTTAAAGATATACCACTATCTGGTCGACTCCAGGCTTCGTAGTATTCTTGGCTGCTATCTGGTCATAATCCAGGCTTCACAGAAACTTGTATTGCTATCTGGTCGTAATCCAGGCTTCATAATAACTTGTTGAGCTGCTATCCGGTCGAATCCGGGCTTCACAGCTTGTGTTAAAGATATACCACTATCTGGTCGACTCCAGGCTTCATAATATTCTTGGCGGCTATCTGGTCGTAATCCAGGCTTCACAGAAACTTGTATTGCTATCTGGTTGTAATCCAGGCTTCACAATAACTGGTTGAGCTTCTATCCGATCGAATCCGGGCTTCATGGCTTGAATTTTGTGAGAATTTGATCTTTGACGACCGTAACTTCCAACAGGTGATGAGGGAACTTTTGATGACGATCGTAACTTCCAGCAGGTGATGAAGGAACTTTGGATGACCTTTCAACTTAAAATGTAATTTGCTTTGGAGAATAAATCCTTGACAAATGTTGGGGAAATAAACCCATGACTTCTGGTCTGCTAGAGAGGTAACAAACTTCACGAGGACGCTTGAACTTCTTTTCAGAAAGATTTCGGAGATGTTTCATCACTGCCCCTAGTGTCAGATGCTTGTGATATTGCCAGGACACTTGGACTGCACGTAACCCTTTGATGAGACTGACGTTTAAATGCCCCAAGTGATGGTGACGGAGACTTGCCCCAGGTTAATCTGTAATTGAGAGATTTGTTGAAATCTTGACTGGAATGCCCCAGGTGTGCTGGATAGTGACATGTGATGCCCCCTTGTTGATAGGAGATTCGTCAATGGAAGTGTCATTTTTTTTGAAGTGATTTTGTTCACTGAGAGAGCTTTTGTTCACTGGATATTCATTGTGTGAATTTCTCCGCTGTCAAATAAATAGCCATACGCAAACAATGATATTCAAGTAATGCAAAGTTTATGCTTGTCTTGAAGTTTTGAAAAAATGCGTTTTTTAGCAGAAAACTTTTTATAAGACAAATTCAACACAAGATTTAGGGCAAAGCCTTACAGGAGTTAGGATACCTTTTGTAACAGTATGCTTTCGAACTAACCCATGCTTCAATTAGGACTTTTGAAGGGTTGTAACGTGGCTTGGTTCAAGGTTTAAGAAACAAAGAATAAAGGCTCAAAGTATATTTGTACCCACCCGCTCTTCGTGATGTTCTTCGATTCTAAACTCAGTTAATTGTGCGTCGAACTCTATTCGAATTTGGAACGACTTTTTTGGTGATGGTTCAGACAAGTTAAGTTTGTCGGAAGGCAGTTATCATTTTTTACAACCTTTTTCATGTTGTCGAGCATTTGTAATGACCTCGTTCTTCTTGATTTGTTATCCCTAAATTTTGCCTGACTGTTCCTGTTTTCGAGATTACAGTCAGCGGGATGCCCCAGCTTTCTTAAGCCTCCTTAATAGGTTTTGGCTCAGTGGGATTTTCTCTTTTAAGAGATGGACTGCCTATGAGATAAGGAACCATCACTGTCTTTTGGTTCCCAAGGAATGTTTTTGATGTCATTCGTTGTATTACAAACTGATAGTTTGCGACTTCAATGCGCATCTTTTTTTTGAATTAACTGAGAGACTACCCTGCCCCAGGTTTAAATCAAAGGTTTCAATTTGTGTTAAAACTGAAAACTTCTACTTCTTTGGCTCGAAGGGGTTGACTAGGGATTATCTTCCTTATAACTCCAGTGTTTAGGATTTGAAAGAAACGCCTGTACATCGTCAGCAAGGTCTGTCCAAAAGCATACTGTATGAGATTATGGCATTGTTTCGTCATCCTCCCTCTAAAGGCTTGTAGCTTTTTATCAAGAGTTAAATATCATGAAGAAAGTAGAAAGCATAGTTTAAGAATAGTGAAAACGAATGGATGAATTCAAGACAAACATATGCAATGCATTAATGAAACAGAGTTTGACATCAACAGATAATTGTTTGAATAACAAAAGAGATTACAACTTGAAAATTCAAATGGAACAAAAGTCTCTCAGTTCGAGCTTTGTCATTTCAAATGGAGAAACCTTGGCGGAAGATTTTCATCTCACCATCCGGCATGAATTCCAGCACTCCTTCGTCAATCAAGTCTTGGATCTTGTTCTTCAGGGTCCAACAATCGCCAGTGTCATGTCCAGGACCATGGGAGTGGTATGCACACCTTTCATTGGGGTGATAGGTAGGAGCAGAGGTGTTGGGATTCCGGGGAGGATCCTTTAAAGTAATCAGATTGACCTCCAACAAGCGTTTCAGTATCAAAGATGATGGTATCTCAGTCTCAGAGAAATGTCTTCCAGACGTATTTTTCTTACGCTGATTACCCCGTTGATGTTGGCGAGGTTGTTGCTGGGCTTGTGACCCTGAAGCAAGTTGAGGAGCTTTTCCCTGGTCTTCTTGTCTCAAAGGGGGTGGAATGATGACTTGATCTTCAACCTTAGGTGTTTGCCCCACTTGGTTGTTTTGAAGCAGCTTATTGACGAGGACCCTGAGCTCTTCTTGTCTTTGAGCTAAGTCTTGAATAAGAGCCATTTGGCCCCCCAGCTGCCCCATCATCTGGATCTTCATTGTTGCCAGCTCAATCTGCAGTCCTTCCAACTGATCATTCCTAACACTGCCTGAATTCCCCAAGACCATGCCCCTTGTGAGGAGAGCTTTCACTTCTTCTTGCCCCTGGGACAGGTTCAAGAACATTTCTCGGAGTTGAGCATTTTGAGCCTGAACGTCATTGATAGTCTTCTCTAGAGCCATCTCTACTGAAATAAACAGTAGGAGAAATAAGGAGACTTGAAAAGGAAAACCTGTTACGATGCAATGCATGATATGTGGATGCATGTTTTCAAGGATCTCGTCGGGTAAACACAAGAAAATGTTAGATGTTGAACTTCGATCAACATCTTTGATTGGAGAACCTTGTATCGGTGGATGTTTCTCCACGAGAATCAAGCTCACCATATCGAGTGGCTCATAGCCCCCGATTCAAGTTGTTGCACTTGATCTTTGACGGCGTTTGTTTAGAGGGGAATCCTCTTGCTCTTTGGTAGACGTCTGGTTCAACGTGACCCTGCATCAAAAGACCCTCGAGATCATTGAAATGGTTATTGAAAATGCTATGGTATGATGTCATGATGTTATGTACATGTATGCAAAAGTAAGCAAGTGTATATACAGGTAATCATATTCACACAAAGCAAACAAGTCTTTAGGTTTAGGCTTGCATGGGGTTTGTAGGTAAGTACCCTCTTGAAGTTAGTTGGCTCATCATGTCCTAAAATAGAAACCGGGTTCTAAGGAGCTCAATATAATTGGATTATTTTCTATGTTCATTGTTTTGGTTTAGCCACTTAACTGGAGACCAAAATATTCCAAGAAAACAACCCTCAATGAGTGTAGTATCGAGTATCTACCAACTTCGGACTGCACCAAAGTCGGTCATCTCACTACCCCTAAAAAGGCCAAGATGGTCAAGTAAGGTTCTAGAGTTCGTTAGTGTTTCATGACATCGCTCAGCGGCCCCGTATTCTCCTTGACTACTAAAGGGCTACCGGTACTCACAAATATGTCACACTAACATAGCTACTGCTTAAACCGTGTAGGTATACCCCACACAGTTCCCTCACAGTTTATTTCTATTTACCTAAAAATATGCCCCCAAATCCGGGTGTAGGATTAAACAAACCCAAACAAGGAAACCAAAAAGTAAAGCAATCAAAGCAAACAAAGTAAGCATGTAAAGGTGATCTAAAACCCTAAGGTAACCCCACTTTTAGAAACTCCCCAGCAGAGTCTCCAGTTCTGTGATACGGTGGGAGAACTGACTTGAGGTTTTGTGTTTGTATTCGCATTTGTTCAGTTTAGCAAGAGTCGCCACCGACTTTTTATTTATCCTAAGGAAAGGTCAAAAAGCACAGGAAAGACCTTTGAGATGTTTTCGTGGGTTCGGGGGGTAGATTATGAAAAGGGAAGGTGCTAGCACCCTTTTCATCCATGGTTATCCATGGGCTCTTAGTTACTTGTTTTTAGATCACTTGCCTTTGCTTTTCAATTGTTTGAAATGGTGCTTTGTGTGTGTGGTTTTGAAAATGTTTTGAAAAAGATGCCTTGTCTAGGCAACCTTTGTAATGACTCTTGTTTGAGTATATACAAAGGTGTATGTCTTCTTGAAAAGATAATTCAATGTTTTGAAAGTTGTGTTGTGGAGTGTGTTTTGAAAAATGGCAAGGATGTTTTGCAAGTTTGATCAAGTAACTAAGAGTTATCTACCCTAATTTACTCAAATATCTTTCTTATGTTTTTAACCCTTTTAACAGTGTTGTTTCACCATTGTGTTTGATGAACAACCTTACGTTAGGATGTTAAACGGGACGGGCGCGGGTCATCCTATAGACCATGAAAGCAATAGTGTCAAGTATCTTTGGCAATTTTCCTTAAGGGACTTGATCATTTTTGTTTAGGCAACTTGATAGCGCCATCGAGGGACTATGATCATTTTGATTGGTTTTTGTTTTGCCATAGAACTCAACATGCAACCATGGCCCGTTTTTGAAGGCAACAAGCGGGATTACCCTAGAGGTGCAAGTGTGAATCGTGTATTGATTTTCATGCATTTATCTTGTGTTAGGTTATCTAGCAGTTGATTTTGAATCTTCGCATACAAACCCTAATTACTATACAGTATATGGAAAGCGATAAATTGCGGGAATTTAAAGTCTAAGCTATTACAAATAAGTATCCGGGGATGGGGGTACAAATGTTTACAAATGGGGATGAGTCTTATCAGAATAGTAGTGACCAAATATTATTTACAACCAAATCGAATCATCGCATTCTCAATGTAAAAATATAGCAAGGTATAAGAATCAAAGAGAATCAAAAGTAATGTGAAATGCATATGATTATTTACAAGTAATCAAAATGTTAACCTAATGTATTTATTAAGTATTTTTATTATTTTTTTTGTATTTTTTTGTTAATTATAAATAAACAAAGGTTTCAAAGAAAGAATATTTTAACTTAATAAAAAAACCTATTATTTGCATATTTTGTTAATGTTATTTAGGAATTTTTTTATAAAAAAGATTTATTAAACAAAAGTCTTTAAAACAAAAAATTTATTATTTACATGTTTTAAGTGTAATAAAAAGTATTAGTAAAATTTATACAACAAGGTAATATATTATTTTTAACAAAGAAAAAGAAAATGAAGTGATAAAAAAAGTTATTGGTTTGTATAAAAGGTTAAGAAATTAAATGGGCCTTAAGGGAATGTTTGGCCCAAATATCAAAATTAACACAAAAAAAGGGGGTGTAGAAGCCAGTTTCGTTTGGGCTTTTAGGGTTCGTGTGTGGGGCAGGCCCAATGATTTGTGACAAGGGTTTTTTTGCTAGGGTTCATTTGTTTGTTATTCAGAACAAGGGTTGCCATGCTTTGAACGGCGCCGCTCCTCTCCTTTCTTCTTCGTCTTTCTCGAACATGCACCAACTGATACCCCCTCCACTACTTCCAATTGCCAGGATATCACCTCCACCTTCTCCTCCCCATGATTGCTCAGGGCGATGAAAAAAAGGTAACGATTCTCTTAGCTTCCTCTTCATGCGTTTTTAGGGTTTCTGGATTCGTGTATATTTTATGCTTTTTACCCGTTTTGATCTTAGATTATTTGTGTTTGTGTGAGGTACAACAATAGATTGAGGGAGTAGAAGATGATAACTTTGGGGGTTTTGTCTTTAGGGAAAGGACGGAGGGTGGACTAGTGGTATCCTCAGGTGGCCAGAAGAGGGAGAGACACGATGATGCTTGCTGGCTTTCCGGTACTTCGTATCTCTTGCTTCATTTTGTGATGACCCTAACTCTGAAAACGTTGTATTATTTGCTTCTGTCTCTCTTCCTCTCTCTTGGGCTTGGCTGGTTTCCAATGATGATGATATCTGAGATGCTTTGGTTTCTGTATGTTTTGATATTTGGACTTGCTTGAGTTTGGTTGTTTGATTTAGGCAAGCTTGGAGGTTTTTAGTTTTTGTTTTGAGATTTTAGGCAGGCTATTGAAGGTTTTTAACAGGTTTGTGCTTTTGCTTGCTTGAAAGCAGGTTAGGTTGTGCTTGCTTGAAGGCTTATTGTAATACATGTTTTTGTGGTATCTTGCTCTTTGTATTCTTTGTATCCTGCCTCCCTTGAACTGTTAGAATAATCTTATATTTATCTCTTCTAAGCCTGCCCCAAAAACTGTAAGCCTGCTTTTTTCTTTTCTCTTTCTCTCTCCATAAGCATATTATATTGCTTAAAGGTACTCTTTTTCTGAAAAGGTGTTGGCTGGAAAATGATGAAAGTTTTGAAATATTGCTTGCATTTTGGTTTTGCTCTGCCTCTTGTACTTTCCTTCTTTTCTGCATTGACAGTTTGATAGCTTCTTTGACAGTTTTTCTGTTTTGATATCTTTCTTGACAGTTTTTCTGTTTTGATATCTTTTTAGACAGTTTGGTTTGCCTAGTTTACATTGTGCAACTTGTTTGTTCAGTTTGCAATTTGGTTTGGCATTTCAGTTTGGTTTGCCTTTTTGACAATTTGAATTTATGCAGCTTTGTGCATTTTGCAAAATAATTTTTCTTTCCCTCTTTGTGAACCAAGAAGAGACATCTTCTTGCGATTTGCAGAGAGGACGAACAAACTGATTCCGGCCAACAACCTTTAATGATGAACTTTTGCTTATCTGTCTGAAAAATGCTTCTCCAATTTAACTGTTACTGACTTCTCTTTTTTCTGTCTTTCCAGGTAAATACCAGTTGGGGCCAGGGAAGCAGCAGTAGAAGATGAAGACTTCAAGAGATTTAGAACATAGATTTATTTTATTTTTAACCATTGTAATAAACATCATTATAAACACTGTAAATAAATTTACTGTATTCAAATAATACTTGTAACAATAATTAAAATAAATAAAATCTTTTGTCAGTTAGTTCTTTAATTCTTCTGCACTTGTTTATTTAATCATTTAAATTTCTTGAATTATAATAATTGGAAATGCATCCCAACTATTTTAACTTAGAAATTATAAATAATCAACAAACGTCGCAGTCTCACAGCCTTGCATTAACCAACAATAAGCCCGTCATTCCAAATAACCAAAAGCATTGCACAGTTAAACAAACAAACGTACATACTAAATCCTCAAACTTTCAATTCAAATGCCTCAGCTTCTATCCCAGATGTTTTAGGCTTTGAGAAACAAACAGAAATCTTGAACAAGCGTCAAAACCATGTGACAGTCAAATGAAATGTTGTGGATTCAAATTCTTCTGAGAATGCTCGTGCAAACCCTAATTTTGGATTTACTGATAAGAAAAGTCTGTTTGACCGATTCTTAAGCCAATCTTAAAAATCAGGAAAAGCCCGAAGCTGTGATTTCTTGTGAAAAAGAGGAGGGAAAATTTTGGGGTACAACAGTTGCCCCTATTCAATCTTCTTAAACCTGAAGAGTTAGATTGGCAGGTTTGCCGTTCGCGACTCGAAGGTAAAAGGAGATTGGACACTAGAGTGCCCGTAAATTTGCACTCGTCAAGACATGGATGCGGGAATGGGCTTAGAGATGTCATTTGGAGGTGTGACAGAATCTTGTCGGGGGATGGGCTTAGAGATGCCATCTGGAGGTGTGACAGAATCTTGTCGGGGGATGGGCTTAGAGATGCCATCTGGAGGTGTGACAGAATCTTGTCGGGGGATGGGCTTAGAGATGCCATCTGGAGGTGTGACATAATCTTGTCGGGGGATGGGCTTAAAGATGCCATCTGGAATGTTTGTTGTAGGTGAAAGAAATGAGTATCAGAAAGGTGTCCATGTTTTGGAACATCTCTGAGCTGGGGGTCTGAATAAGCAATAGATTGATATCCGTGTTTGGACGCATCCGTAAACTGTTTTCAGAGATCTTGAAGTTGAATAAACAATAGATCAGTATCCAGGTTGGGAAGCGTCCGTAAACTGTTTTCAGAAGTCTTGGATATGAACAAGCGATAGGTTAACATCCGTATCTGGAGAACCCGTAAACTGTTTTCAGAAGTTGAGTCTGAAAAAGCGATAGATTAACATCCGTATCTGGAGAACCCGTAAACTGTTTTCAGAAGTTGAGTCTGAACAAGCGATAAATTAACATCCTTGTTTGGAGAATCCGTGAACTGTTTTCAGAGGTCTTGGATCTGAACAAGCGATAGGCTGACATCCGTATCTGGAGAACTCGTGAACTGTTTTCAGAGATCGAAGCTTATCAATCTTATCCTGAAAAGGGTAAAATATTAGCTGAAACACAAAGTTATGTTGCATGAAATGTATGATGCAATATATGTTATATCAATGTTTATGATATATGAATGTAATGAATGCGCATGTAAGCTGATGAGCTGTCTTGCTGAGGATAGATGAATCCTGGATAGCCGGAGATAATAGAATCTTGACTGCTTCCGGGGAAAGTGAATCCTTGACTGCTGCAGGGGATTGCAAGAATCTTTTTATCGTTGAAAATGAGAAGTCCTGGGACCACTGTTGGGGAATCAGGAGCTTGGGTTGTATGCCAATCTACTGGGGATTCCTGTTTTGAGGAGATATTCACTGGGGAATATCTGAATACTCTGTGAGGAATTGAGAATGAGAGTCTTCATTCTGCTTGGGGAATAAGAATTCTGTGGGGAATAGCCATACTGTTGAAAGGTAGATATCCTGTCGGAGAGTAAAACTCGGGACTCTGGGAAAAGCTTATTCCTGTTTGGAAGAAGTTCAGGAGTTTAAGTTGTTTTCCACTTTGAGAATGATAATCTTCATTCTGTCAGGGATATCAGGAACTCGGGTTATATGCCACTTTGAGAATGAGAATCTTCATTCTGTCGGGAATATCAGGAATTCAGGTTATATGCCACTTTGAGAATGAGAATCTTCATTTTGTTGGGGATATCAGGAATTCAGGTTGTCTGCCACTTTGAGAATGAGAATCTTCATTCTGTTGGGGATATCAGGAATTCTGGTTATATGCCACTTTGAGAATGAGAATCTTCATTCTGTTGGGGATATCAACATTTCTACCACTACAGAAAAAAATGGCGACTTTACTGGGGAAAGATCGACCTATTGTTGGTCCATCCCTAAGTGGGTTGAGCCTATCTTTGTTTATCTATGTATGTGTTATTATTTGTTGTATATTATATGCTGTATATATGTTTGTCTGGATTTTTTTGGTTTTCAGGGTGCTTGGTAATTTCTCATAAGTCCTATACCCGGGCTTGGGTAAACTTAAGATAGGACGGGCGGTATAGTCATGTTAAATTTGAGGGAGTAATCCCAAAAAAGGAGGCATGAGATCCCCCACTCAATAGAGGCTCCTTTGACTGTAGTGTCATTTACTGAGTAATCAAGAAGACGTACTGCTTTCGACCTGGGAGCCTGCTGAAAATGAGGACCATAGAACCTTTAACCCATCTTGGTCTTTTAGGTGTAGTGAGAAAGCTATGACTAAGTAATCCAGAAATGGTTGTCACGCGATACTACGCTCGGACGAGTTTTTCTTGAGAACATTTATAATTATTGAGTCAATTGGGAAGTTGGTAATATTCAAAAGAAGGATGTAGACCCTGGGAACCTCTAGAACCTTGTTCGGCAAGTGATAAACTTTTAGACCATACCTTATGGGTAGTACCTTCGACCTCATGCTCGTGATGTTGAACCTATGAACCCTATGTTTGTGATCTTGTGTGTGATTTTTGCATCATGCATTCATGTACCCATGAGCATCTTCTAAAAAATATTCTATTTTAAGGGACTTAAAAGTTGACTCTTTGTGAATATCTCAGGTATTTTTTGACCATGGATTCTGGAAAAAGAAAGACCGGGAAGTACAGTTTGAAAAATCCCAAGATAGATGAGTTGATGAGTCTGATTCCCGAGATTGAGAGTTCTACAAATTTTAGAAGGAAGTATGGGTCTATCATTTCTCTTATGAAGCTCAGGATGAAGGAGGGTATTCTCTCGACTTTGGTCCAGTTCTATGATCTGATGTATCAATGCTTTACTTTCCCTGATTATCAGTTGATGCCTACATTGGAAGATTATTCTTATCTATTAGGTTTACCTATTACCGACCGTGTTCCTTTTACTGATTTAGAGGGGGAGCCAAAACCCCATGTGATTGCTGCTTTGATCCATTTTGGAAAGTATGAGGTTGAAGCCCACATGACTACCAAAGGAGGGATTAAAGGATTTCCTGCATAATTCTTATTGGAGAAAGCTTGCTACTTTGCTAGGATGAAGAGTATGGTTTCTTTTAAAGAAACTTTGCTCTACTTACTTATGGATTGTTCTTATTTCCCAATGTCGAAAAATTTGTAGATATTAATGCCATCAGGATCTTTATGATTGGGAACCCAGTCCCTACATTATTGGGTGATGCTTATTACTCTATTGATCTTAAGGATTCTTATCATGGAGGGGTGATCATTTGTTGCACGCCTTTATTGTATCAGTGGTTTATTTCTCACTTGCCTCGGTCTGATGCTTTCTTAGATGTCAGGAAGGAACCTCGTTAGGCTCCAAAGATTATGGCCCTCACCCATTCAGACATTGTTTGGTATCATCAGGCTTACCATGATGTGGAGATTTTTGACAGTTGTGGTAGTTTCCCCAATGTACCTCTTCTTGGTACAAAGGGAGGAATTAACTATAATCTTGTTCTTGCATGACGACAACTTGGATATCTGATGAGGGATAAGCCAAATAGCATTCATCTGAGTGGATTCTTCCTTAAAGAGGGAGAGGTTCATAAGGAAGCTAGAGAGGAGTTTGGAAAGACTTGGCGTCATATTCACAAGAAGGGTAGGAAGGACTTGGGGCCTAGAGGGGATGTTTCTTTGGAGCCTTATCTTCAGTGGGTACAAGCAAGAGCCATCCAGTTGAAGATGATGTATTCTCGTGAAGCACCCATGCCCGATATGTTTGTGAAGACCACTCCTCCCCTATTAGATGATGTGGAATAGCTTTAGCTTTTCCTAGTCAGGATGCAGTAGGAGAAGGAAGCTTGGAAGAATAAGTGTCAGACTTTAGAAGTATCCTACCGAGCAGACCTAAAGGAGAAAGATGGCCTGATCGAGATTCTTGAGAATCATTCTGTAGAGACGATAGAGAGGCAAGAGCATTTATTTTCCTCTAGGGCTCAGTCAAAACCAAGTTGCTCACTTCCCGACTCTGGTGGTTGGAAAGAGGTCGTCGATAGGTACACAGAAGAGAACAAGCGGCTGAAGGCTCAAATTGCAAGACTCACAAGGAAGCGCCAGTGTGTAGAGTGATCTTCATCAACTTTGATTTCTTAGGATATTATATTTTTATCTTATCTTGTACTTGGGATTATTGAAACTTGTACCAAAAGTTGCAATTTGTTTTGAAGTTATTATATTTTCAGTATTTCAAATGTGCAGTACTTCAATATTTGCAAATTGTCTATAAATCTTTGAGTTCCTTGAAATAATAAAATAAATCATGTGCATTGCATATCATGCATCATATAATACATAGTTCTTGCATTTTTGTTCATATCCAGGTGTCTTACTGAGCTTCTTTACTTCATTCAGCAAGCTGTCTCATCAGTACAATACTCTGGCTAATTTCAGAAGGAAGATGAGATAATCTAGAACAAGAGAATCGTGATTTGCACGAAGACGTTTCTACTTTGAAGGCCGGTATGGCCAATCTGACTGCTTTGATAGAATCATTGGTGGATGCTCAGAATCAACCACCACTTGCTCAGCCTTAATAGACAACGATTACTTATGAAGCTCTGACAGTTCTTGTTTCTGCTGCTCCAGACACTGTTGTTCAAAATCGTATGCCTCAGGGTTATCCGTGGGGAATGCCAGAGAAATTTATGCCAGAAGGTTATAATCATGATACTCTAGTTTCTCCACTTGCTCAGGCTGCTACTGCTGCTACACCTCCTATGGTGCATGTTACTATTGCTTCTAGAAATGAGATTCACTATGTTGCACCTCCTTCGTTGAATGTTGTACCCTTTGCTAATGACGAAGTTTACCGCCTTATTACTCCACCAAGTGAAAGCTTTGGTTTCTATGATCGAATGGACTATTTTCAAGATCAGTTTGATAAGATGCAGAAAGAGTTAAAGGCCCTTAGAGGAAAAGAATTGTTTGGGAAGAATGTGAATGATCTGTGTCTGGTTCCAAATGTGAAAATACCTGAAAAGTTCAAAGTACAGGAATTCGGAAAGTACAAGGGAAATACTTTTCCTTGTGATTACTTAGTGATGTATGTGAGAAGGATGTCTACTTACACCGATGATCAACGCATGTTGATTCACTTCTTTCAAGACAGTCTGACTGGTGTCGCACTGAAATGGTACATGAACTTGGATAGTGACCTTATTCATACTTTCAAAGACTTGGGTGAAGCGTTTATTAGACAGTACAAATTTAATGTGGACATGGCGCCTGACCGTGATCAACTCAGGGCCATGGTCTAGAAGTATAAGGAGTCATTTAAGGAATATGCACAAAGATGGCATGAAGTAGCCGCCCAGGTGATTCCTCTAATGGAAGAAAAAGAAATGACGAAGATTTTTCTGAAGACTTTAGGTTCATTCTATTATGAAAGAATGGTGGCGAGTGTCTTAAGTGATTTTACCGAGATGGTGGGAATGAGCGTTCGTTTGGAAGAAGTTGTACGAGAAGGTCACTTGACAAGAAGTGAAAATTATGGCAGTGTGAAAAAGTCATCATACAGGTTTGCTAAAAAGAAAGAAGGAGAGACAAATGTTTTTATTCAAGAGATAAGGGTTAATCCTCCTAGAAGAAATCATCAGCGCCATCAACAGGTTGTTTCGGTAACTCTAGGTTTTAATACAACTCCAACCACAGTCTCTTATCAAAGACTAGCCCCTCAAGGAAATCAAGGGCATAATCTAAGGAGAAAGGCTTTTGACTCTATCCCCATGAGTTATGCAAAATTACTCCCAACATTGATTCAGAAAAAGTTGGTCCAGACCAGGCCACCCCCCGCTATACCATCACCTTTTCCTTGGTATTATAAGGCAGATCAGACGTGTGCTTTTCATCAGGGAGAACCAGGGCACAATATGGAAAAATGTTATCCTCTGAAATATGAGGTACAAAAAATGGTAAGATCTGGCCTTTTTTCCTTTAAGGATGTCATCCCTAACGTAAAATATAATTCTTTTCCAAAGCATGGAGGAACAAATGTTGTCAACATGGTTGTTGGTTATCCATGGGACTTCCAGATTTATGATATCAACTTGGTCAGAGGAGACTTGGTAAAGATGCATGCATACCTTTGTGAGTTTAGTTATTATACGCATGACCATGCTGGTTGTGGTATCTACAGTAATGATATACAAGAGTGTGATAAGATAAAGGTTGATTTGTAGGAAATGATGGATGAAGGCCTCATCCATATAATCAGGCATAGGGCAGAATATGAGGAAGAAGTGAACTTGGTCTTTGGGTGTCCTGGAGAGTTCTGGATCTTTGATATGGACCATATGAATGATGATTTGGTGCAATTTCACTCTACCTTCTGCCATATGGATGGTCAGGTATAACACCGCTATGGATCTTGTCGGGTTTGCTGCAGGGATTCCCGAGGTTGTTCCATTGTAAGAAGAGGTATTTAGTTGTTGTTGGATAATGGCACTATCAAGGTGTCAGACCAAAGAGATGATTACCATGAGGTTAATGTGATTGAAGATTGCTTGGATGAGACCGAGTTGGATGATGAATATGCTTATGCAGATGAATTCTTTTCCTCAATCGAAGATATGTTCTCCAGTGATGATTCTATGATGACCAAATATTCTGAAGAAGGGGTGAATGTAATTGTGCCTTGTTTCAATGATTCTACCCCTGTTGAGATTAAATACTGTAGCAAGCAAGTTGTTGCTCCAATAGTGATTTACTTGTCGGGTCATGTTCCTTACAAATTAGACAAAGCTATATTGTACAAGTACAATGCTACAATTTTAGAGGATGGTGTGGAAGTTCCCATCCAGCCTTTGTCTAATGTCGAGAATATTGCTGAGACCAGTAGAGTGACCCGTAGTGGTCGTGTGTTCGTGCATGTTATTCTAGGAAATGATAGTGTTGGTAAGAAGGTTGTGGAAAGTGTTGAAACTAAGAAACCAGTAGGGGAGTCCAGTGGTGCTACTCTAGAGAAGGAGGTGGATGATATATTAAAGATTATCAAAATAAGTGACTAAAGAATTGTAGATCAGTTATTGCACACTCCTTCAAAGATATCTATTCTGGCCTTCTTGATGAATTCTTCCTCCCATAGAGAATCTCTAGTGAGAGTGTTAGATCAAGCCTTCATGGAAAGAGATATGTCGTTGGACCAATTCGGCAGTGTGGTAGGTAATATTACATCCTGTAATAACCTAAGCTTATGTGATGACGAATTACCTAACGAAGGAAGGAATCACAATCTGGATCTCTATATATCCATGAACTGTAAGAATGATTCATTGTCAATTGTGCTGATTGATAATTGGTCTGCCTTAAATGTTATACCAAGGAGCACGCTGATGAAGCTGAAGTATCAATGAGCTCCCATACGCCCAAGTGTAATTATTGTAAAGGATTTTGATGGATCAAAGAAGTTTGTTATTGGGGAAGTAGATATGCTTATTCACATAGGCCCACACTTGTTCCAGATTACTTTCCAAGTCATGGATATTGTTCCTGCATACAACTGCTTATTGGGACGGCCATGGATACATGAGGCAGGGGCTGTCACCTCAACTCTACACCAAAAGCTAAAGTTTGTGCGTGAGGGAAAAGTGGTTATTATAAATGGAGAGCAAGCATTGTTAATATCTCATTTATTCTATTTCAGTGTTTTGGAAGCAGATGAGGATGTTGTTGGAACTCAGTTCCAAGCTTTGTCTGTTGATAACGTAAGAGAGAATGAGAATTCTATGGCTTCGTTCAAAGATGCTCAACAGGTTGTGCATAATGGCCCTAGTAAAGCATCGGGGCAGATTGTTGACCCGCCAGTGAACAAGAACAGGGCTGGTTTGGGATTTTCTGCGAAGAATGGTAAAGGTGAGAACCTGAAGCCGAAGACTGCTCTGGGCAAGTATCAGGATATTTTCCACAACAGAGGTTTCCTTCATCCAACTGTTTCCATGATCAATGCTATTGTGTTGGATGAAGAAGAGCAGGAGATGCCGAATTATGTGACGCCTGGAGTCAGAGTCCAGAATTGGGTCACTATTAATGTTCCCTCTTGCATCCATGTCTCAAATTAATTTGTTTTTGTTAATATTTGCAAAAAAGCTTCCACTCTACGCAAGGTGAAAGTTAATATTGTACGGGCTTATCTGTTTGCTTTGCTCATTAAAATTATAAATAAAAGTTGTCTTTGATTCTCAAATTGTATTTTTATTTTCTGCTTTTTCTTGGAAAATGGTAATCATAAAAAACCCTTTTTGGAATAAATAATAACTGAAAATAAATATGCATGATCACTTGATACATGTGTCAGTTTCTAAAAGCAATCATAAATCATATGTGCAGATTAATTAAAAAACATGTTGAATACAATGACCCTACACCCTCTCCCAACTTTAAATATCCTGTGTATGAGGCCGAAGAAGAAGAATATGATGAGATTCTAGAAGAGGTTTCGCGATTGCTCGAGCGTGAGGAAAGTGCCATTCAACTGTATAAATAGCCGTTAGAGACAATCAATTTGGGTTCAGAGGAAGAGCCAAAGGAAGTCAAGATTGGAGCATTGTTGCATCCCGATATGAAGAGCAGGTTGAATTAATTGTTGAAAGAGTATGTGGACATCTTTGCTTGGTCATACCAAGATATACCTGGTATAGATACTGATATTGTGGAGAATCATTTGTCGTTGAAGCCAGAGTGCCCGCCAGTCAAGCAGAAATTGTGAAGAACGCACCCTGATATGGCAATGAAAATTAAAGAAGAAGTGTTAAAGCAGATTAGTGTCGGTTTTCTTGTGACATAAGTGTACCCTCAATGGATTGCTAATATTGTACATGTACCAAAGAAAGACAAAAAAGTTTACATGTGCGTAGGTTACAGTGATCTAAATAAAGCTAGTCCAAAAGATGATTTTCTATTGCCTCATATTAATATGTTGGTTGATAGTACAATAAAGTTCAAAGTATTCTCGTTCATGGACGGATTTTCTGGATATAATCAAATAAGAATGGCTCCTGAGGACATGGAAAAAACAATGTTTATCACACCTTGGGGAACATTTTTCTACAGAGTGATGCCCTTCGGGTTGAAGAACGCTGGTGCAATGTACCAGAGGGCTATGACAACCCTATCCCATGGTCTGATGTACAAGGAAATTGAGGTATATGTTGATGATATGATTTCCAAATCACAGACCGAAGAAGGGCATGTAGAAGATTTGTTGAAGTTGTTTCAGCATTTGAGGAAGTATCGTCTTCACTTGAATCCAAATAAATGCACCTTCGGTGTCCGATCATGGAAATCGCTAGGTTTCATTGTCAGCCAAAAAGGAATTGAAGTTGACCCTGATAAAGTCAAAGCAATTAAAGAAATGCCTGCGCCAAGAACTGAAAAGCAAGTTAGAGGCTTCCTTAGACGCCTGAATTACATTTCCAGATTCATTTCCCATATGACTGCAACATTTGAATCGATCTTTAAGTTGTTAAAGAAAGATCGAGGTTGTGTATGGATAGATGATTGCTAAAGGGCATTTGAAAGTATTAAAGAGTATCAGCTTGAACCTCCTATCTTGCTCCTGCCTGTTGAAGGAAGACCGTTGATCATGTATCTGACAATGTTAGATAGTTCTATGGGTTGTATTTTGGGATAACAAGATGAAACAGGAAAGAAGGAATACGTCATTTATTATCTCAGCAAGAAGTTTACTGACTGTGAGTCACGATATTCTATGCTGGAAAAAACATGTTGTGCTCTGGCCTGGGTGACAAAGTGGTTACGATAATATATATGTTAAATCATACTACTTGGTTGATTTCCGAAATGGATCCAATTAATTATATTTTTGAAAAGCCTGCTCTTACTGGGAGAATTGTCCATTGGCATATGTTATTATCTGAATATGATATTGAATACCTCACTCAGAAGGCTATAAAAATCAACGTGTTGGCAGATTATCTTGCTCACCAACCGGTAGATAATTACCAATCTGTTACGTATGATTTCACTGATGAGGATGTTATGTTTCTGAAAGAAAAAGATTGTGATGAACCTTTGCCTGGGGAAGGTCCTGATCCTGAACCCTAGTGGGGTATGGTATTTTATGGAACCGTGAATGCTTATGGGAAAGGAATTGGTGATGTGATTATTACTCCTCATGGATCACACGTTTCTTTTACTGCAAGGTTGACCTTCGATTGTACTAATAATATGGCAGAGTATGAGGCTTGTATCATGGGTCTCAAGGAGGCAATTGATCTCAGAATCAAAGTTCCAGATGTGTATGGAGATTCAACTTTGGTAGTAAATCATATTAAAGGAGAAGGGGATACTCGTCACCCTGACTTGATCCCTTACAAAGACTATGCTAGAAGATTATTACCCTTCTTTAAAGAAGTTGAATTCCACCATATTCCTATATATGAAAATCAGATGGCGGAAGCTTTGGCAACTCTGGCTTCTATGTATCAAGTGAATACTTGGAATGATGTGCCTCGTATCACAGTGCGACATTTGGATAGACCCGATCATGTGTTTGTATCAGAGGAAACGTTAGATGAAAAACATTAGTATTATGATATCAAACATTTTCTCCAAACTCAGGAATACCCGGCTAGTGCATTAAATAAAGATAGAAAGACATTGAGGATGTTGGAAGGTAGCTTCTTCCTCAATGAGGATGTGTTGTACAAGAGAAATCATGACATAGTTTTGCTCATATGCATGGATAGACACGAAGCAGACATGTTGATGCATGAGGTCCATGAAGGTTCCTTTGGCACTCATGCCAATGGACATTCGATGGCAAAGAAGATGCTTAGGGATGGTTATTATTGGCTGACAATGGAATCTGACTATTACAAATTTTCAAAGAAGTGCCATAAGTTCCAGATTTATGCGGACAAGATTCATGTTGCTCTGAAACTTCTCAATGTTATTTCTTCCCCATGGCCTTTCTCTATGTTGGGTATTGACATGATTGGAATGATTGAACCAAAGGCGTCGAATGGATATCATTTCATCTTGGTGGCAATTGATTACTTTACCAAATGGGTGGAAGCAGCTTCATATGCTAATGTCACTAAGCAGGTGGTAGTGCGTTTTATCAAGAACAATCTCATATGTCGGTATGGTGTGCCAAGCAGGATTATCACCGACAACGACTCGGGTCTGAATAACAAGATGATGACAGAACTTTGTGAAGAATTCAATATTGTACACCATAATTCATCTCCCTACAGGCCAAAGATGAATGGGGCTGTTGAAGCTGCTAAAAAGAACATCAAGAAGATCATCCATAAAATAGTTGTTACTTATAAAGATTGGCATGAGATGCTCCCTAAAGATATGACCAGTTGATTTTGATTGAAGAGAAAAGAATGACGACTTTGTGTCATGGTCAGTTATACCAGAAGATAATGAAGAAAGCTTTTGATAAGAAAGTCAAACCTCGTGAATTCAGAGAAGGCGGCCTCGTGCTCAGGAAGATCATGTCTTTTAACGCTGATTCTAGGGGCAAGTGGACTCCCAATTTTAAAGGTCCATATGTTGTCAAGAAAGCCTTCTCTGGTGGTACATTGATTCTTGAAAAAATGGATGGCGAGGAGTTCCCGCGTCCTTTGAATGCTGATGCAATCAAGAAATATTTCGCCTAGATAGATAAAATAATAGCTCGCTAAGACGAAAACCCGAAAGGGCGGCTTAGGCAAAAAGGAGCGTCTCGGTAGGCCGAAAACCCGAAAGGGCGGTCTAGGCAAAAACTAGAGAAATAAACAGAACGAATTTTCTCGGTAGGTTGAAAACACGCAAGGGCAATCTAGGAAAAAGGTAGGGATTTCCTGGTAAGTAACTGTGATACGGTGGGAGAACTGACTTGGGTGTTTTGCATTTTTGTTTGCAAATGTTGCGGTTTAGCAAGAGTCGCCACCGACTTTTCTTTTATCCAAAAGTAAATGTGAAAAAGCACGGGAAAGACCTTTAGAGATGTTTTCTTGAGTTCGGGGGTAGATTATGAAAAGGGAAAGTATTAGCACCCTTTTCATCCATGGTTTTCCATGGGCTCTTAGTTACTCGCTAGATCACTTGCTTTTGTTTTGACAATGTGCTTGTGGTGTGGGCTTTGAAAGTGTTTTGAAAAATCTCTTTGTAATGGTTCTCATTTCTATAAGAACGCGTACAAAGTTTTGTTTCGAAAGATAGTCCAAAGATGTGCTTGTGGATTGTGTTTTGAAAAATGGTTTTTGAAAAGATATTTTGCAATGGTTCTAGTCTCTATAAGAACGTATACAAAATATTTTACCTTTTTGAAAATGTTTTTTGAAATGGAAGTGTTAGTGTGTAAAATGTTTTTTTATTGTGAGCAAGGGAGTAACTAGGAGTGAATCTACCTACTCGAGAGGTCTTAAACGTTCTTTTCCTTCTCCTTTAGATGTGGCTATCTTACCATTGTTTTGGTAAGAAGCCCCATCGTTGGATGTGAAGGGACGACTGTGGGACGTTTGTATAGTCATAGAAAGCAACCTATGTGACGTTTTAGCAATGTCGTTTTAGGGACTAGATCGTTTTACCGGAGGCAACATCGAGGGTCATCGAGGGACTACGACCTTTTTTATCAAAGTGTTTTTGCTAAAACGTCCCATATTCGAGGGACATGACTATTTTCTGAAAGGCAACAAAATGAGATTACCCTAGAGATGCTAGTGTGCAAGTGTGTTAGTTTGCATGCATTTTGTATTGTATTTGAAAGGTTATCTACTTGTTGATTTTATCTTTCCATACATCCTAATTACTAGCAATATATGAAAGCAAGTAAAAATGCGGAAAATAAATACTAAGCTATTACATCACTTTAGGGGGATGAGGGTACAAATTAACAATGGGGATGAAGTGGAAACTGAAATATTACAACCATATCGAATAATAATGAAAACAATGTAAAAACAGTGCAAAAAAAGGAAAAAAATGCATTTTGAACTGCTATGTATCGACACATGCTGTTATGCATCGACACATAGCTTTTCCTTGCCCCTGTAAAACTTGACCAAACTCGGTATGAGTCGATGCATACTGAGATGTGTCGACTCATACTTCTTCTTGTATCAACGCGAAACGCGTATGTGTCGACTCATGTAGCTTTCACGTTTCTATTTTTGGAGATTTTTTACAGTATGAGTCGATGCATAAGGCTATGTGTTGACTCATACTCCGTTTTTCCACCTAGAAAGGGTCGACGCATGTGGGTACGTGTCAACTCATCCTGCACTTTTTGCCTTAAACATGGTTTTTCTTGTCTGTACAGGTTAGTTTACAACATATGATGGATAAACATAAACAACAAATGATTTGATAAGCCTAAACACTAAGCAAATGACTAGTTCAAAGGGATAATAAAACACTACATCTTATCTTCAAAAGCAATTCATCAATGATGTATGGAAAGATATCAAGTTAGAAAGACTTACCTTTGGGCTGCATTGACTATTTTAGATCTGAATTCTTTTCATAATTCTATGATGGCTCTAATAAATCTTCAGGAAGCTGCTTCGGGCTGTTGAAACTAAGTTAAACTGTACTTTGCTGTTTTTGGTGTTTTGAGGGTGAAGATGATAGCACTACAGGCACTGTTTTATGTTTGGACAATCTTTGCATGTGATAAGGTGTTTGGCTTAAGGGAGAATTTGTATGATGGAGTAATGGGTTGGGGTCATGTTTTGAATAAGAACTGGTGCTAGTTTGAAAATGAATGAGTCAAGGTTACAAAGAATAATGTTTTTCTGCTCAAAAAAACTCTCTATCCTCTCTCCAAATTCCAACCTCTGAAAAAAAATCTCCCTTGTGTCTTATGAGACTGCCCTTTTTGTAGACCCTTGACTGAGGTTTAGGGGGAAACAAAATAAGTTATTTTGAATTATTTTTTCCTATTGTTTTGATATTTTCTTCACACAAATTTCTTTTGCCATTTTGGTGCAATCTTGGGGCTGTTATGAAGCAGGTTTGGGCAGACTGTATAGAGCAGTTTTGGACTGTATAAGACAACATATGCATACTTGTGGTGCAGCATAGCACAAGGTTTCTTGTAGGGCAGCAATGGAGCAGGTTTTGGGGTGTTGTGGCAATGTAGCATAACATACTTTGTTTATCTTGGACAGTATAATTTGTAGCATGACACAAATTTGGTCTTGTAGAATATTTTATACACATTATGTCAAGGGTAAAAATATTGTGGCAAGGTTTTGAGAAAATTCAAACAAGACATAGTTTTAGAATTTGTGATTTTGCAACAATGCCACTTTGTAGTAACTTGAATTACTTGCATCACTTTGAATTATTTGGAATTTGTAGTAAAAGATGTCATGAAGTAAATGAAATTAACCAAGTATAGAAAATACTGAGAAAAAATTCAAAGTCTTGCAAAGTTGGATTTTTGATTCTCTTGATTTTTGATGATCAAATTTCATATTTTTGGATGTCTTGACATAATGTAATTTTGGGACTCAAATTTGGTCAAAAAGTCAAAGTTTGACTTTTTTAGTGTTCGATTGACTTTTTCCAGCTGAAACTCCGATTTTTCTCATTTTACCCCCTTTTGATAATTTGAATGATTCTTCTTAGAAAATTGTGATCCGAGGCTTGAAACTTGACTGAAGTAATTCTAAGAGTCCAGGATGGTCCCTTGAAACATGAGAGGGAAAATTTTGGGGTACAACAACTGCCCCTGTTCAATCTTCTTAAACCTGAAGAGTTAGATTGACGAACCTACCATTCGTGACTTGAAGGTGGAAGATGATTGAACACTAGAGTGCCCAAAAATTTGCACTCGATGATGCAGCGGTTGATTGCGTAGGGAATGGACTTAAAATATGCCATTTGGAGAAATGATGGAGAGTTGTCAGAGATGGGCTTGTAGATGCCATCCAGAAAAGATTGGTTGCACAAGGGAATTCTTGGCGAGAAATCCTGTATATGCTGTCAAGGAGGACTTCACCGGGGAATGTTGGTTTATGTCCTGGGAAGTAAAGTCTAGGAGCTTCGGTTGTCCATTACTCCAATGGGGAATTAACTCTTGATCAAGGGAGTGAAAGTAGAATGTACACCCGGTCAAGGTCCAGGCTGTACAATAACTCGCTGGGGAAATATGAAATCGATCGTATCTGATCGGGTTCAGGCCTCACAATGTTGTAACCTATTGTATGGAGATAAGAAAAAGGAACATGGATAGTAGGGTTACTTTGAAATGAAAGCCTGGGTAGTAGGGCTTGTGAGAAGGAACATGGGTAGTAGGGTTACTTCGAAATGAAAGCCTGGGTAGTAGGGCTTGTGGGAAGGAACCTGGATAGTAAGGTTACATCAAAATGAAAGCCTGGGTAGTAGGGCTTGTGGGAAGGAACCTGGATAGTAAGGTTACTTTGAAATGAAATCCTGGGTAGTATGGCTTGTGAGAAGGAACCTGGATAGTAGGGTTACTTCGAAATGAAAGCCTGGGTAGTAGGGCTTGTGAGAAGGAACCTGGATAGTAGGGTTACTTCGAAATGAAAGCCTGGGTATAGGGCTTGTGAGAAGGAACCTGAATAGTAGGGTTACTTTGAAATGAAAGCCTGGGTAGTAGGGCTTGTGAGAAGGAACCTGGATAGTAGGGTTACTTTGAAATGAAAGCATGGGTAGTAGGGCTTGTGAGAAGGAACCAGGATAGTAAGGTTACTTTGAAATGAAAGCCTGGGTAGTATGGTTTATGGGAAGGAACCTGGATAGTAAGGTTACTTTGAAATGAAAGCCTGGGTAGTAGGGCTTGTGAGAAGGAACATGGGTAGTAGGGTTACTTTGAAATGAAAGCTTGGGTAGTAGGGCTTGTGGGAAGGAACCTGGATAGTAAGGTTACTTTGAAATGAAAGCCTGGGTAGTAGGGCTTGTGGGAAGGAACCTGGATAGTAAGGTTACTTTAAAATGAAAGCATGGGTAGTAGGGCTTGTGAGAAGGAACCTGGATAGTAGGATTACTTTGAAATGAAATCCTGGGTAGTAGGGCTTGTGAGAAGGAACCTGGATAGTAGGGTTACTTTGAAATGAAAGCCTGGGTAGTAGGCCTTGTGAGAAGGAACCAGGATAGTAAAGTTACTTTGAAATGAAAGCTTGGGTAGTAGGGCTTGTGGGAAGGAACCTGGATAGTAAGGTTACTTTGAAATGAATGCTTGGGTAGTAGGGCTTGTGGGAAGGAACCTGGGTAGTAAGGTTACTTTGAAATGAAAGCCTGGGTAGTAGGGCTTGTGGGAAGGAACCTGAATAGTAAGGTTACTTTGAAATGAAAGCCTGGGTAGTAGGGCTTGTGATAAGGAAACTGGATAGTAAGGTTACTTCGTTTAATCATGTAGATTAGTTGACCCGTTTGATTTTGGGAACTGATTTTCCTTTGGTTGCCTGCAGATATGACATGTATAACTGCTGAAATTGTTGGTGATAACTGTCTTTCCTGAAAAGATAACAGGGTTAGTTATATGCGATGCATGAAATGCGTTGTGAGATGATGTTCTCAAAATAAACGAGATTATGATGTATGTGATATGTATGTGCATGTCATGATGTATGAGCATGAGATATTAGTTGTGACATATTCGGGTCTGGGAAAATAAATCCCTGACTGCTGCTAGAGAAAATAAAATTTCTTGACTGTTGCAGAGAAAACATGGCTCTTCTACTTCCACTGGGGATGATGAATGGAAGTGACTGTACTTCTGTCAGGGGGAAATTCTGTTTGAGAATAACTCTGTGGGGAACAACTTGGAAGGTGAAGAGATACTCTATTGGTAGACCTGCTGATCTAGAGGAAATAAACTCAGTTGGGGATGAAATTTACTGACTCGCCCGCGATTATGAACCTCGGCTGGGGATAGTGAATGGAAATGACTGTGCCAGAGATTTATTCCTCTGTTGTTTGTGAATATTTTGCCAAGGAGAGACCCTGTATGAGAGTAACTTGTAATCTCAAGCCTCAACTCAACTTTAGTTTTGATGAAAGACAAACAAGCTAGTTTGATGAAAGACAAACAAGCATTATGGATAGAAGGAAAAGAAGTGGAAATCATCTTAAAGCATCATTCACTCAAAGCTTCAAGGAACTTGGCAAGCAATCAAGTATATCAATTCTCAATTAAACTACATTGATTAGAAATGCTCAAAAATGATATACACACTTGCCACATCACTTCAAGTATATTTCAAAAACAATTTTTAAGTTTTTCTCTGCTGTAAATCGATTAACATCTTGTGTAAATCGATTTACACATGCTTTTTCAAAAACTGTTTGCTCCTGCCAGCAATCGATTGACATGTTGTGTAAATCGATTGATCACAGAACAAACTGATTTTTTAACACATGTAAATCGATTGACACAACATGCTAATCGATTTACACTTCAAACTTTTTGAAATTCTGAACGTTACAAACACGTGCAATCGATTTGCATGTTATGTTAATCGATTTGCACATTGAAAATTTTGAAAAATCTGAAATGGTTTCAAGATATCCTTCATACCTTTTCTCCAATAGTTGCATGATCAAACATTGCATCTTGTCAAGTTTCACAAACAGAAAAGTGTCCTTTTGGAAAGGTATCTTGATTACTATATATTGCAAAATATTTTCAAATCATAAACATCTCTTCTCTTGCAATAAAATCTGAACTTTGTAAAATATTCAAACTTCATATTTCTTAACTTTTAAGAACAAAGATTTTCTGCACTTTCACACATATAAAGAACAGAAATCTTTGAGCATTATCTAACCATTGTGTTACAGTTTGAATTGCTTACAAGAGAAGAAAGAAGAAACTTCAAAGAAGTCACTCTAAGTGATCAACATCTTTCAAGAAATCATACTTCATAAAAACATACAAAGTGTAACTTATTTCCAGGATTGTTGGAATTAAGTATTAGATTATTTTTTCCTTGTTGTCCATTATTGGAAACAAGAGGTATCTTTTGAGAGGATTGTTCTCATTAGACTTATTGGAAATCCAAGAGGGTGTTCTTGGTTATTTGTTAGGTTCTTTAGTGGATAAGACTAGGAAGAGTCTTGTAAAAGTTCTAACAATATAGTAAAATCTCTTGCGTGTTTGCAAGGGGACTGGACGTACTTCCGGGTTGTGGAAGGAACCAGGATAATTCTCCGTGTCTCTTTACTTTCTGCACTTTACAGTTTTCAAAGCACTAAATCAAAACCAGAAAGTATAAAATAAGTCAAAAATCGACCATCACCTAATTCACCCCCCCTCTTAGGCGCAATCTTAATCTTACAATTGGTATCAGAGCAGGTTATAGGTAACCTGCTCCTAGAGATCCAGTATGGCTTCCGCAAATCATCAACCAGTTTTCAGAGATGGTGGTAGTAACAACAAGCCTCCTCTATTTTGTGGTGAATATTTTGACTTTTGGAAAATACGCATGAAGGCGCATTTAGAAGCACAAGGAGAGGAAGTATGGGATGCTGTTGAAAATGGTCCATTTATCCCAATAACGGTAATCAATGGCGTTGGGTCTGCAAAGCCCAAAACTGTATGGGACGACGATGATAAAAAGAAAGTTCTCTATGACAAAAAGGCAATAAACCTTCTTCAAGGTGCTCTCAGTATGGACGAATTTTTTCGTGTCTCAAACTGCACAACAGCAAAGGAAATTTGGGATACCTTGGTTCAAACTCATGAAGGAACGGCTGAAGTAAAAAGATCAAGGCTAAATACCTTGAGTCAAGAATATGAACTATTTCGAATGCAGCCCGGAGAATCCATTCTTGACTTACAAAAGAGATTTGTGCATTTGACAAATCACTTAATTGCTCTTGGTAAAACCTTGCCAAATGATGAACTCAACTTGAAAATCCTTAGATCATTGACTAGGGAATGGCAACCAAAGGTAACGGCAATCTCGGAAAAGAAGAGTCTCTCCGCAATGACTTCCGCTACATTATTCGGCAAACTTCAAGAATACGAAACGGAACTCGGTAGACTTGAAAAACATGAGAATCTAGAAAAGAAGTCCAAAAACATTGCCTTAAAAATTGATTCAAAAGAAGTGGTAAAAGAAGACAATCCGGAAGAAGATGAAAATTTCATGCTTCTAGTGAAAAGACTTGGAAAGTTTTTTGGCAGAAATGACAAAGGCGGATCTCATGCACATAAGAGAAAGCACTTCAAGAAAAGAGAAGCCTCCACATCAACTCAAGATGTCTCATGTTATGAATGTGGAAAGCAAGGACACATCAAGCCAAACTGTCCAAATCTCCCAAAGAAAAATGGATTCAAAGGAAAGGACTCAAAACAAAAGAAAGCCTACATAGCATGGGAAGATAATGATATGAGCAGTTCATCGGAATCGGAAAGCGACGAATGTGCAAACTTAGCCTTAATGGCATCGCATCACTCCGACAATGAAGAAGAGGTTAGTAATGAATTTAATCTTTTTGATGATGATGTTCAAGGTGCAATTGATGAACTCTTGAAAGAATGCAAAAGTTTATACAAAAAGGTGTCAAAACAAGAAAAAGAACTTCTAAGTTGTCTAGAAAAAATTGACACCATGACTAAAGATTTTGATCTTCAAAAACAAAATTTTATAAAAGAAAAGGAAAACTTTGCATGCTCCAAGTGTGAATCAAATGTCTTTCAAATTGTTCAATTGAAAAGAGTCATTGAACGATATGAAAAAGGACAAATAGGATTGGAAGGATTACTAAGCCAACAACGTTATCCTAATGATAAAAGAGGTCTTGGTTATGTGAATACTAAGAAACCAAGTAACAATCCCACTGTTTTTGTAAAGGCTAGTAATAGTTCCAATCCCAAGAAAGTAGAAAAGAAGCAAGTTGTTCATAATCATCAAAAGAAAAGGGCTAATGTATCTAAAAGAAAACAAATGCCTAGATACAAGAGTAAATTTGTTCCAAATTGTTTTTACTGTGGTATTATTGGACACACACCAAATGCATGCTATATTAGAAATTTCAGTATGGCTAGTGGACATTATGCATGGGTGAAAAAGGGAACTAACTATGAAGGACCCAAGGCAACTTGGGTACCTAACAAGAAATAATTTGTTTTTGTAGGTATGCTTGAAATCCACTTCAAATGTTTGGTATCTTGACAGTGGATGTTCAAAGCATATGACAGGAGATGTACACCAATTTTCATATCTAGTACATAAAGCCAAAGGGTATGTCACCTATGGAGACAACACCAAAGGAAAGATTCTTGGCGTTGGAATAGTTGGCACACCTCCATCCATTCAAATTAAGGATGTTCTCTATGTTGAAGGATTAAAGCACAACCTTCTTAGCATAAGTCAACTTTGCGATAGAGGGTTCAAGATCAAATTCAACAAAGAAGAATGCCTTATTATGGATGAGGCAACCAATGAGGTAAAACTCAAAGGTATAAGATCTAACAATATTTTTGTGATTACTCTAGATGATTTGTCTATGAAGGTACAATGTCTTATGGTAAACAACAATGACGCTTGGCTATGGCATAAGAGGATTGCTCACATTCACATGGAGCACTTGAACAAATTGGTTAAGCATGACTTAGTTATTGGTCTACCAAAGATGAAGTTCATCAAAGACAAATTATGTAGTGCATGCCAAAAGGGCAAACAAACCAAATCAACTTTCAAACCAAAGAATGTGGTTTCAACAACAAGACCACTTCAATTGTTGCACATGGATCTTTTTGGTCCATATAGAACAAGAAGCTTTGGAGATAACAGTTATGCATTCCCGGACGAAACACATTGACATCAGACATCATTTCATCCGAGACCATGTACTCAAAGGAGATGTCGAGATCACATTTGTGGACACTCAAAATCAACTCGCGGACATCTTCACAAAACCACTTGCAAAGGATGCATTTTTCAAAATTCGTCGTGAACTTGGAATCCTCGATGAACAAGATATTTAAGGTGCACTCAATCCTTGACTATACCTTAATGTACATATATATGTGGTTAGACATTGTTTCAAATGTTAAAAATAATGATTTTTTAAATTTTCTCTTTAAGTAAATCGATTTACACCATATGTCAATCGATTTACCACTGAAGCAAATCATTTCTTTTAATAAAATCTTCTGTGTAAATCGATTTACACAATATGTCAATCGATTTACTACTGAAGCAAATCATTTTTTAATAAAATCCTGTGTGTAAATCGATTTACACAATATGTAAATCGATTTACCACTGAACGAAAATTACTTTTTATGAAAAATGTTCTGTGTAAATCGATTTAACCAAGGGGTAAATCGATTTACCACAGAATCTGAAGCATTTTTTATGTATTTTCTCTATGCAATGTATTTTGTTTTAACATGTGATACTTATAATGAGCTTTTAATACATTGGTCAAACATTCATTGTCTCTCAACCTCCCACCTTTCTATTGCCCAATCAAATGAAACCTTGACCAAATTACAAAATTAAAGCCTCATAAAACCTCACTTACCCTACTATACTATTTAATCTCACCAAAACTCCCTCACTATCTCATAACACCAACACACTCTCTCACATAACAACACAAAAGAACTCTATATCTCTCTTTTCAAAACCCTAACAAGATCCATGGCTCCCAAGAGAAAAGCCTCTGCCTCAGAGAAAGGAAAGAAGCCAGCTTCGTCATCATCTGAAAACTCTGTGCTCGAGTACCTCACGGATCCACAGCGGGACAGATTCCTCAAGCATTTTCAAAAGAAAATCGTCTCCACTCCAAAGTTTGGTATGTTATCTACTTTTCCAGATGAATGCTTCTCATTTCAAAGAGATTTCATTGCTTATGGGTTAGAACCATTAATATCTTCACATGGTTTCTATTACCCGGATCTGGTTAAAATTTTCTACAGCAACATGTGCTATGACAACAACAAATGTTATACATATGTCCTTGGAAAAAGAATCCCTCTGTATTCCAAAACTCTTGGCAGAATCTTGAATATTCCATATTCTGGTAGTACCCTCTATGATCCAGAAGATGCTGCTTGGGAAAACTATCAGAAGCGAGAATTTTTCTATAGCATTGGAAGGCTATCTGAATCTGAATACCGTGCCAAGCGGATTCGCAGTCTTGGCGGGGTTACTCCAGCTAGGGACACATGGAGTGCTGGAAATTTCCATATTGATGATAGGTTGTTTCACTATTTTCTGGTGTATATTTTGTTTCCTAGAGCAGGGAATCATTGTACGGTGACCGACCTAGAGCTTCAAATCATCTATGCAAGGAAAAATGGAATCCCGGTCAATTGGGCAAAATTGATTGTGATGCATATGCTAAAAGTTGCCGCAAGGGCCACCTTTCTACCATATGCATATTTCATTACAAGGATTATGGAAGCTTATGATATAGATTTCACTGGATTTGAGCGGATTGAAATGGATTCAATCACCACTAGGATCTCCATCAAAAATGTTGATTCAAGAATGGGCGTTCATTTCAATGCTGAAGCAAAAACCATAACTTACATTGGAGAAGATGTGGTCGGCGATGAAGGTCAAAATGCAGATGAAGAAGACCATGAAGTTCCTGCTGCTGCTGCTTCTGGTCCCACAAATCAAGATGTTATGGATTTCATGACGCAACAGTTTGCTTCTCTGAATTCTAACATCAATGCTCGATGGACGGAGATAAATGACTCTACCTCATCTCGGATAGATGCTTTTCAGAACGATGTGAACCAACAATTTTCATATCTTTATTCACATCTTCATATCCCTCCATACGACCCAACCAATCCTGCACCTCCGCCTCCTCAATACACCGAACCACCTCTTCAACAACAATTTCCTTATCAAGGACCTTTTTAAAATGTTCTTGATCAATGTTCTTAAATTCTTAGTATAAGTATCATTATGGATTTTGTCTTGTTTTATTTTTTTCATTTTATGTATTGTGTTCTTAAAACTTTGATCGATAATTTTGAATGTTTTGTGTTTTTCATTCATGTTCCTATACATTTCTTTCTGGTATACTTTCTTGTTGCATCTTTCCCTTCTTTTTGATAATGTCAAAGGGGGAGAAGGATGTAATAGCACTTTATGGTTGTTTGTTTTCATTGTCTTTACAGAGCAAATTTTCAAATCTTTTTCTCCATAGGGGGAGAAATCTTCTCAGGGGGAGAAAACACCTTTTGCTCAAATTCTGATCAACACATAAAGGAAAATGATTTGTCATCATCAAAAAGGGGGAGAATGTAATCTCAAGCCTCAACTCAACTTTAGTTTTGATGAAAGACAAACAAGCTAGTTTGATGAAAGACAAACAAGCATTATGGATAGAAGGAAAAGAAGTGGAAATCATCTTAAAGCATCATTCACTCAAAGCTTCAAGGAACTTGGCAAGCAATCAAGTATATCAATTCTCAATTAAACTACATTGATTAGAAATGCTCAAAAATGATATACACACTTGCCACATCACTTCAAGTATATTTCAAAAACAATTTTTAAGTTTTTCTCTGCTGTAAATCGATTAACATCTTGTGTAAATCGATTTACACATGCTTTTTCAAAAACTGTTTGCTCCTGCCAGCAATCGATTGACATGTTGTGTAAATCGATTGATCACAGAACAAACTGATTTTTTAACACATGTAAATCGATTGACACAACATGCTAATCGATTTACACTTCAAACTTTTTGAAATTCTGAACGTTACAAACACGTGCAATCGATTTGCATGTTATGTTAATCGATTTGCACATTGAAAATTTTGAAAAATCTGAAATGGTTTCAAGATATCCTTCATACCTTTTCTCCAATAGTTGCATGATCAAACATTGCATCTTGTCAAGTTTCACAAACAGAAAAGTGTCCTTTTGGAAAGGTATCTTGATTACTATATATTGCAAAATATTTTCAAATCATAAACATCTCTTCTCTTGCAATAAAATCTGAACTTTGTAAAATATTCAAACTTCATATTTCTTAACTTTTAAGAACAAAGATTTTCTGCACTTTCACACATATAAAGAACAGAAATCTTTGAGCATTATCTAACCATTGTGTTACAGTTTGAATTGCTTACAAGAGAAGAAAGAAGAAACTTCAAAGAAGTCACTCTAAGTGATCAACATCTTTCAAGAAATCATACTTCATAAAAACATACAAAGTGTAACTTATTTCCAGGATTGTTGGAATTAAGTATTAGATTATTTTTTCCTTGTTGTCCATTATTGGAAACAAGAGGTATCTTTTGAGAGGATTGTTCTCATTAGACTTATTGGAAATCCAAGAGGGTGTTCTTGGTTATTTGTTAGGTTCTTTAGTGGATAAGACTAGGAAGAGTCTTGTAAAAGTTCTAACAATATAGTAAAATCTCTTGCGTGTTTGCAAGGGGACTGGACGTACTTCCGGGTTGTGGAAGGAACCAGGATAATTCTCCGTGTCTCTTTACTTTCTGCACTTTACAGTTTTCAAAGCACTAAATCAAAACCAGAAAGTATAAAATAAGTCAAAAATCGACCATCACCTAATTCACCCCCCCTCTTAGGCGCAATCTTAATCTTACAATTGGTATCAGAGCAGGTTATAGGTAACCTGCTCCTAGAGATCCAGTATGGCTTCCGCAAATCATCAACCAGTTTTCAGAGATGGTGGTAGTAACAACAAGCCTCCTCTATTTTGTGGTGAATATTTTGACTTTTGGAAAATACGCATGAAGGCGCATTTAGAAGCACAAGGAGAGGAAGTATGGGATGCTGTTGAAAATGGTCCATTTATCCCAATAACGGTAATCAATGGCGTTGGGTCTGCAAAGCCCAAAACTGTATGGGACGACGATGATAAAAAGAAAGTTCTCTATGACAAAAAGGCAATAAACCTTCTTCAAGGTGCTCTCAGTATGGACGAATTTTTTCGTGTCTCAAACTGCACAACAGCAAAGGAAATTTGGGATACCTTGGTTCAAACTCATGAAGGAACGGCTGAAGTAAAAAGATCAAGGCTAAATACCTTGAGTCAAGAATATGAACTATTTCGAATGCAGCCCGGAGAATCCATTCTTGACTTACAAAAGAGATTTGTGCATTTGACAAATCACTTAATTGCTCTTGGTAAAACCTTGCCAAATGATGAACTCAACTTGAAAATCCTTAGATCATTGACTAGGGAATGGCAACCAAAGGTAACGGCAATCTCGGAAAAGAAGAGTCTCTCCGCAATGACTTCCGCTACATTATTCGGCAAACTTCAAGAATACGAAACGGAACTCGGTAGACTTGAAAAACATGAGAATCTAGAAAAGAAGTCCAAAAACATTGCCTTAAAAATTGATTCAAAAGAAGTGGTAAAAGAAGACAATCCGGAAGAAGATGAAAATTTCATGCTTCTAGTGAAAAGACTTGGAAAGTTTTTTGGCAGAAATGACAAAGGCGGATCTCATGCACATAAGAGAAAGCACTTCAAGAAAAGAGAAGCCTCCACATCAACTCAAGATGTCTCATGTTATGAATGTGGAAAGCAAGGACACATCAAGCCAAACTGTCCAAATCTCCCAAAGAAAAATGGATTCAAAGGAAAGGACTCAAAACAAAAGAAAGCCTACATAGCATGGGAAGATAATGATATGAGCAGTTCATCGGAATCGGAAAGCGACGAATGTGCAAACTTAGCCTTAATGGCATCGCATCACTCCGACAATGAAGAAGAGGTTAGTAATGAATTTAATCTTTTTGATGATGATGTTCAAGGTGCAATTGATGAACTCTTGAAAGAATGCAAAAGTTTATACAAAAAGGTGTCAAAACAAGAAAAAGAACTTCTAAGTTGTCTAGAAAAAATTGACACCATGACTAAAGATTTTGATCTTCAAAAACAAAATTTTATAAAAGAAAAGGAAAACTTTGCATGCTCCAAGTGTGAATCAAATGTCTTTCAAATTGTTCAATTGAAAAGAGTCATTGAACGATATGAAAAAGGACAAATAGGATTGGAAGGATTACTAAGCCAACAACGTTATCCTAATGATAAAAGAGGTCTTGGTTATGTGAATACTAAGAAACCAAGTAACAATCCCACTGTTTTTGTAAAGGCTAGTAATAGTTCCAATCCCAAGAAAGTAGAAAAGAAGCAAGTTGTTCATAATCATCAAAAGAAAAGGGCTAATGTATCTAAAAGAAAACAAATGCCTAGATACAAGAGTAAATTTGTTCCAAATTGTTTTTACTGTGGTATTATTGGACACACACCAAATGCATGCTATATTAGAAATTTCAGTATGGCTAGTGGACATTATGCATGGGTGAAAAAGGGAACTAACTATGAAGGACCCAAGGCAACTTGGGTACCTAACAAGAAATAATTTGTTTTTGTAGGTATGCTTGAAATCCACTTCAAATGTTTGGTATCTTGACAGTGGATGTTCAAAGCATATGACAGGAGATGTACACCAATTTTCATATCTAGTACATAAAGCCAAAGGGTATGTCACCTATGGAGACAACACCAAAGGAAAGATTCTTGGCGTTGGAATAGTTGGCACACCTCCATCCATTCAAATTAAGGATGTTCTCTATGTTGAAGGATTAAAGCACAACCTTCTTAGCATAAGTCAACTTTGCGATAGAGGGTTCAAGATCAAATTCAACAAAGAAGAATGCCTTATTATGGATGAGGCAACCAATGAGGTAAAACTCAAAGGTATAAGATCTAACAATATTTTTGTGATTACTCTAGATGATTTGTCTATGAAGGTACAATGTCTTATGGTAAACAACAATGACGCTTGGCTATGGCATAAGAGGATTGCTCACATTCACATGGAGCACTTGAACAAATTGGTTAAGCATGACTTAGTTATTGGTCTACCAAAGATGAAGTTCATCAAAGACAAATTATGTAGTGCATGCCAAAAGGGCAAACAAACCAAATCAACTTTCAAACCAAAGAATGTGGTTTCAACAACAAGACCACTTCAATTGTTGCACATGGATCTTTTTGGTCCATATAGAACAAGAAGCTTTGGAGATAACAGTTATGCATTCCCGGACGAAACACATTGACATCAGACATCATTTCATCCGAGACCATGTACTCAAAGGAGATGTCGAGATCACATTTGTGGACACTCAAAATCAACTCGCGGACATCTTCACAAAACCACTTGCAAAGGATGCATTTTTCAAAATTCGTCGTGAACTTGGAATCCTCGATGAACAAGATATTTAAGGTGCACTCAATCCTTGACTATACCTTAATGTACATATATATGTGGTTAGACATTGTTTCAAATGTTAAAAATAATGATTTTTTAAATTTTCTCTTTAAGTAAATCGATTTACACCATATGTCAATCGATTTACCACTGAAGCAAATCATTTCTTTTAATAAAATCTTCTGTGTAAATCGATTTACACAATATGTCAATCGATTTACTACTGAAGCAAATCATTTTTTAATAAAATCCTGTGTGTAAATCGATTTACACAATATGTAAATCGATTTACCACTGAACGAAAATTACTTTTTATGAAAAATGTTCTGTGTAAATCGATTTAACCAAGGGGTAAATCGATTTACCACAGAATCTGAAGCATTTTTTATGTATTTTCTCTATGCAATGTATTTTGTTTTAACATGTGATACTTATAATGAGCTTTTAATACATTGGTCAAACATTCATTGTCTCTCAACCTCCCACCTTTCTATTGCCCAATCAAATGAAACCTTGACCAAATTACAAAATTAAAGCCTCATAAAACCTCACTTACCCTACTATACTATTTAATCTCACCAAAACTCCCTCACTATCTCATAACACCAACACACTCTCTCACATAACAACACAAAAGAACTCTATATCTCTCTTTTCAAAACCCTAACAAGATCCATGGCTCCCAAGAGAAAAGCCTCTGCCTCAGAGAAAGGAAAGAAGCCAGCTTCGTCATCATCTGAAAACTCTGTGCTCGAGTACCTCACGGATCCACAGCGGGACAGATTCCTCAAGCATTTTCAAAAGAAAATCGTCTCCACTCCAAAGTTTGGTATGTTATCTACTTTTCCAGATGAATGCTTCTCATTTCAAAGAGATTTCATTGCTTATGGGTTAGAACCATTAATATCTTCACATGGTTTCTATTACCCGGATCTGGTTAAAATTTTCTACAGCAACATGTGCTATGACAACAACAAATGTTATACATATGTCCTTGGAAAAAGAATCCCTCTGTATTCCAAAACTCTTGGCAGAATCTTGAATATTCCATATTCTGGTAGTACCCTCTATGATCCAGAAGATGCTGCTTGGGAAAACTATCAGAAGCGAGAATTTTTCTATAGCATTGGAAGGCTATCTGAATCTGAATACCGTGCCAAGCGGATTCGCAGTCTTGGCGGGGTTACTCCAGCTAGGGACACATGGAGTGCTGGAAATTTCCATATTGATGATAGGTTGTTTCACTATTTTCTGGTGTATATTTTGTTTCCTAGAGCAGGGAATCATTGTACGGTGACCGACCTAGAGCTTCAAATCATCTATGCAAGGAAAAATGGAATCCCGGTCAATTGGGCAAAATTGATTGTGATGCATATGCTAAAAGTTGCCGCAAGGGCCACCTTTCTACCATATGCATATTTCATTACAAGGATTATGGAAGCTTATGATATAGATTTCACTGGATTTGAGCGGATTGAAATGGATTCAATCACCACTAGGATCTCCATCAAAAATGTTGATTCAAGAATGGGCGTTCATTTCAATGCTGAAGCAAAAACCATAACTTACATTGGAGAAGATGTGGTCGGCGATGAAGGTCAAAATGCAGATGAAGAAGACCATGAAGTTCCTGCTGCTGCTGCTTCTGGTCCCACAAATCAAGATGTTATGGATTTCATGACGCAACAGTTTGCTTCTCTGAATTCTAACATCAATGCTCGATGGACGGAGATAAATGACTCTACCTCATCTCGGATAGATGCTTTTCAGAACGATGTGAACCAACAATTTTCATATCTTTATTCACATCTTCATATCCCTCCATACGACCCAACCAATCCTGCACCTCCGCCTCCTCAATACACCGAACCACCTCTTCAACAACAATTTCCTTATCAAGGACCTTTTTAAAATGTTCTTGATCAATGTTCTTAAATTCTTAGTATAAGTATCATTATGGATTTTGTCTTGTTTTATTTTGTTCATTTTATGTATTGTGTTCTTAAAACTTTGATCGATAATTTTGAATGTTTTGTGTTTTTCATTCATGTTCCTATACATTTCTTTCTGGTATACTTTCTTGTTGCATCTTTCCCTTCTTTTTGATAATGTCAAAGGGGGAGAAGGATGTAATAGCACTTTATGGTTGTTTGTTTTCATTGTCTTTACAGAGCAAATTTTCAAATCTTTTTCTCCATAGGGGGAGAAATCTTCTCAGGGGGAGAAAACACCTTTTGCTCAAATTCTGATCAACACATAAAGGAAAATGATTTGTCATCATCAAAAAGGGGGAGAATGTAATCTCAAGCCTCAACTCAACTTTAGTTTTGATGAAAGACAAACAAGCTAGTTTGATGAAAGACAAACAAGCATTATGGATAGAAGGAAAAGAAGTGGAAATCATCTTAAAGCATCATTCACTCAAAGCTTCAAGGAACTTGGCAAGCAATCAAGTATATCAATTCTCAATTAAACTACATTGATTAGAAATGCTCAAAAATGATATACACACTTGCCACATCACTTCAAGTATATTTCAAAAACAATTTTTAAGTTTTTCTCTGCTGTAAATCGATTAACATCTTGTGTAAATCGATTTACACATGCTTTTTCAAAAACTGTTTGCTCCTGCCAGCAATCGATTGACATGTTGTGTAAATCGATTGATCACAGAACAAACTGATTTTTTAACACATGTAAATCGATTGACACAACATGCTAATCGATTTACACTTCAAACTTTTTGAAATTCTGAACGTTACAAACACGTGCAATCGATTTGCATGTTATGTTAATCGATTTGCACATTGAAAATTTTGAAAAATCTGAAATGGTTTCAAGATATCCTTCATACCTTTTCTCCAATAGTTGCATGATCAAACATTGCATCTTGTCAAGTTTCACAAACAGAAAAGTGTCCTTTTGGAAAGGTATCTTGATTACTATATATTGCAAAATATTTTCAAATCATAAACATCTCTTCTCTTGCAATAAAATCTGAACTTTGTAAAATATTCAAACTTCATATTTCTTAACTTTTAAGAACAAAGATTTTCTGCACTTTCACACATATAAAGAACAGAAATCTTTGAGCATTATCTAACCATTGTGTTACAGTTTGAATTGCTTACAAGAGAAGAAAGAAGAAACTTCAAAGAAGTCACTCTAAGTGATCAACATCTTTCAAGAAATCATACTTCATAAAAACATACAAAGTGTAACTTATTTCCAGGATTGTTGGAATTAAGTATTAGATTATTTTTTCCTTGTTGTCCATTATTGGAAACAAGAGGTATCTTTTGAGAGGATTGTTCTCATTAGACTTATTGGAAATCCAAGAGGGTGTTCTTGGTTATTTGTTAGGTTCTTTAGTGGATAAGACTAGGAAGAGTCTTGTAAAAGTTCTAACAATATAGTAAAATCTCTTGCGTGTTTGCAAGGGGACTGGATGTACTTCCGGGTTGTGGAAGGAACCAGGATAATTCTCCGTGTCTCTTTACTTTCTGCACTTTACAGTTTTCAAAGCACTAAATCAAAACCAGAAAGTATAAAATAAGTCAAAAATCGACCATCACCTAATTCACCCCCCCTCTTAGGCGCAATCTTAATCTTACATAACTCTGTGGGAAGAATGACTCTGTTGGAAGGTGGACTTCCGATAGCTGAAGTAATTGGCTCTGTCGGGGATTGAGCTCCTGTATCCAGGGAAATAAACTCTGCTTGGGGAGTTGGAAGTTTATGATGATCCACTCGTGATTATGAAATTCGGCCGAGGGATACATATGTCAGGTTTCTAGGTGACCCTGGCTGGGGAGATTACTTCCCATTCTGAGAGAGCTGATATCAAGGCTTTTATTACCTCTACTCTATGGGGAATACAGATGTTACAAGGTCATATGTATTTGATGACTGTGCTCCAAAACTGTCTCTTCCCTGGTACCTGTTGGACAGGGTAATTGTCGGTTTTGACATTCTAATTTTCCGTCCATGTTTCTTAAATTATGAGCAATTGTCTTTCTTTTCCTATGCAAATATTTGTGAACAACAATCATATTCAAGTGCATATGTCAAAAATAAATTATTGGACATTCTTGCAAAAACAAAGCAGAAAAAGAAAAACAAATAGTTTTGTAAAAATGACTTGTATTAATTTTGACGTTGGCCTATAATAGGCATTTTTGTACAAGGAAGCTGACGCTCTAGTAAGAGAACATCGCCGTAAAAATGAAAGATATACAGTACTGTGTACAGCAAAAAGAAAACAGCTATGTACAACAATCCCATTGGGTTTCAAGTCCGCTATTGCCACTATGCCTTCGAGCGTCTGCTCACTTTGCTGCTTGTCCGAAGCTGATTAGATTGATTGATGCCGTTTGAGTTTGGCAGTTGATACTGAGGTCAGATTGCAGGGTGATCCAACGGGACATAGTGATACGCTTTTCATCACTAACTTTTGCCTGGACCGCCCTTTCGGGTTTTCGGTCCACAGGGATACCCTTTTTTTCCCAAGTCGCCTTTTCAGGTTTTCGACTTGCCGGGTGTACAATTTTTTTTCATTTTCATCCCTTATTTTTTCCCGAACCCTTTTGGTTCGCCGGGAAGCCCTTATTTTTTCCTAGGCCAGTCAACCTAGCGGGTCTTTTATCATGCGTAGTATCTTTTCACTATGTCCGCATTGACAGGGTGAGGAAGGTTGTCACCGTCCATGGTGGTTAGAATCATGGCTCCACCTGAGAAAACGTTTTTTTACTACAAATGGCCCTTCGTACATGGGAGTCCACTTGCCCCTGGGGTCACTTTGCGGCAGTATGATGCGTTTGATTACTAGATCCCCGACTTGATAATCTTGACGCCTGACTTTCTTGTTAAAGGCCTTGATCATTCGCTTTTGATACGTCTGACCATGGAAGATAGAAGTGAGTCTCTTTTCATTGATCAAATTTAGTTGATCAAGTCGAGTCTGGACCCATTCGTCTTTGTTTAATCCTACATCCTTCATAATCCCGAGAGAAGGTATCTAGACTTCGATGGGTAGGACTGCCTCCATGCCATATACCAGAGAGTAGGGTGTTTCCCCTGTCGACGTCCGTGCTGAGGTACGGTACCCATAAAGAGCAAAGAGTAACATCTCATGCCAGTCTTTGTATGTCACCGTCATCTTATGTACAATCTTCTTGATGTTCTTGTTAGCTGCTTCAACAACGCCATTCATCTTCGGCCGGTAGGGAGAAGAGTTGTGATGCTGTGTCTTGAACTATTTACAGAGCTCGGTGATCATTGTGTTGTTGAGATTTGTACCATTGTCAGTAATAATTCTCTCTGGCACACCGTACCGACAGATCAGATTATGCTTGATAAACCGCGCTACAACACTCTTGGTAACAGTAGCAAAGGAGGCAGCCTCAACCCATTTCGTGAAGTAATCAATGGCTACTAGGATGAAGCAATGTCCATTAGAAGCGGTGGGCCTGATTTCTCCGATCATGTCGATGCCCCACATTGCAAAGGGCCACGGAGCTGTCAAGACGTTCAAGGGGACTGGAGGCACATGCACCTTATCAGCGTAGATTTGGCACTTATGGCAAGTTCGAGAGTGCTGATAACAATCGGCTTCCATAGCAGACCAGTAGTATCCTTCCCGTAGGATCTTCTTAGGCATGGTGTGTCCACTGGAATGGGTTCCGAAGGTGCCTTCATGTAGATCTGTCATGATCCTCTCTGCTTCGCCCTTGTCTACACACCGCAGTAAGGTAGAGTCATGATTGTGTTTATAGAGGATTCCATTACTGAGGAAGAACTTTACAACAAACCTTCTCAGAAACTTCTTATCGTTGACAGATGCCCCTTCGGGATACTCTTGAGCCTCGAGATACCTTTTGACTTCATGAAACCAAGGTTTGTCTATTACCTCCTCAGTATCAATCTCGCAGCAGTGTGCTGGTTCGTTCAACCTTTCAATGGTGATTCGAGGAGCTTCGTTGTCCCACCGGATTTTGAACATGGAAGACATGGTAGCTAGCGCGTCCGCCAACTGGTTCTCCTCTCGTGGGAAATGTTTGAAGGTTACCTCCTCAAAGTGTGGGAGAAATGTCATTACATGCTCTTTGTATGGGATGAGATTCAGATGCTTCGTATCCCATTCGCCTTTGATCTGACTTATCACCAAAGCGAAATCCCCGAATACACTTAGAAATTTGATCCTGAGGTCAATAGCAGCTCGAAGACCCATGATATATGCTTCATACTCCGCCATGTTATTGGTGCAGTTGAAACATAGTCGGGCAGTGAACAGAGTATGACAACCCTCAGGAGATATGATTACAGTGCCAATGTTGTTACCCAGTGCATTTGAGGCTCCATCAAAATACATAGACCATCGAGATCCTTCCTCGGGTCCTTCATCCGGTCCAGGTTCTTCACAGTTGGTTACTAACATGATATTCTCATCCGGGAACTCAAAATTCAGGGACTGGTAGTCATCCATGGCTTGATGAGCCAAATGATCAGCCAATACACTCCCTTTTATTTCTTTCTGGGTTGTATATTGTATATCGCATTTAGTTAAGATCATTTGCCACCTTGCTATCCTTCCGGAGAGAGCGGGCTTCTCGAAAATGTACTTGATCGGATCCATCTTTGATATCAACAAGGTAGTGTGAGTCAGCATATACTGTCTCAGTTGGCGAGCAGCCCATTCCAAAGCACAACAAGTTTTCTCAAGCAGTGAGTATCTTGTCTCACAGTCGGTAAACTTTTTGTTAAGGTAGTAAATTACGTGCTCTTTTCGACCAGACTCGTCATGCTTCCCCAAGCACACACCCCATCGAATTGTCTAGCACTGTCAGGTACAATATCAAAGGTCTCCCTTCAACTGGAGGCATCGGAATTGGTGGTTCTTGAAGGTATTCCTTGATTCTTTCGAAAGTGGTATGGCATTCATCATTCCACTTTACCACTTGATCTTTCTTCAGAAGCTTGAAGATTGGCTCACAAGTAGCAGTCAGATGTGAAATGAACCTGGCGATATAATTCAGGCGTCCCAAGAAACCTCTTACTTCCTTCTCTGTGCGGGGAGCTGGAATTTATTGTATAGCCTTTACCTTTGCGAGGTCTACCTGAATACCTTTGTCACTGACAATGAAACCCAGAAGCTTATCGGACCTTACCCCGAAGGTGCACTTGTTCAGATTCAACCTTAGCTTATATATCTTCAACACGTCGAACAACTTTTGGAGATGATCAAGGTGCTCTTCCTCAGTCTGAGACCTGGCTATCATATCATCAACATAAACTTCGATCTCGTGGTGAATCATATCGTGGAACAAAGCGATCATGGCTCGCTGGTAGGTTGCCCCAACATTCTTCAACCCAAAAGGCATCACCTTGTAGCAGAAGGTGCCCCACTGCGTGACTAAGGTTGTCTTCTCCATGTCTTCAGAAGCCATCTTTATCTTGTTGTATCCAGAGAAACCATCCATGAAGGAGAAGATTTTATGTTGCACGGTGTTGTCAACCAGAACATCAATTTGGGGAAGCGGGAAGTCATCCTTGGGGCTTGCCCTGTTCAGATCCCTGTAATCCACACACATTTGTACCTTGTCGTCCTTCTTAGGTACCGTAACGACATTAGCAACCCACTGCGGATAGGAGGTGACAACTAAGAACCCTGTGTCGAACTGCTTCATGACCTCTGCCTTGATCTTCTCTGACATTTCAGGGTGCATATGGTGGACCTTCTGTTTAACCGACGGCAGTCTTCCTTAGTCGGCAGGCGATGTACCACAATATCAGTGTCCAAACCAGGCATGTCTTCATAGGACCAGGCGAAGATCTCAACATAGTCGTGCAACATCTGTATCAACCTCTGTTTGACGCTAAGCTCCAGATTTACACCTATTTTAATCTCTTTTCTGTCTACCTCTATGCCCAAGTTTATTGTCTCAATTGGCTCTTCATGAGGCTGTATAGCCCTCTCTTCCTGTTGTAGCAGTCTAGCAAGTTCTCCAAGTACCTCACAATAGTCCTCACCTTCTTCCTCGGCTTGATTGATCGGATTTTCGAAGTCATAACTGGCAATAGCAAGATTGTTATCAATGGGATTCAGAGTGGATATGGATCTGCAGTTTGATACGTGAGTGTGTGTAAGAGCATAGCTGTATTGATAAAGCAAATGCAGAAAAGAAAAATAGAGAGTGCAAAATTTGTATGCAAAGAACGTCCAATGCTTCATTGATGATATATGAGATGACATATAATAACCCTCATAGATAGAACCATTGTGCCTCGGGTAAGACACAAGGCCATAAAGTTTCAATTGTTCATTACATACTTAGAAAACAATTAAGACAATTACTGCGGAATAAAAGAAACTGGTATGAAATCTCTAGCCTTCCAATTACTCGGTCCACCGTTGGTAGTTGGGTAAATCCAGATGTCAATATCAAAGTCTTCCTCACTGTCTTCAATAACATTGACCCCTCGATTGCTGATGCGTAGGGGAGGTCCTCCAACTCGAGCACGCCGAACAGCCTTCTGAGCCCCTGAAGTAAAGCCCAAGCCAAACTTGTGAGTTTTGTGAAAAAATTTAGGGAGCTGTCCCCAATTATTATTCATGCTTTCTTCAACTACTGCTCTAGCGTCTTTGAGAGAAGCCATCTTCAGAGGAGGTTTGTTGCTAGCAGTTTTAGTTGATGACAAGATCTGAGGGACCTCTTCAAAATTCTGACAAGGAGTTTCGATAAATTCCCCATCCATCTCTACGTACCTGAAGGAGTTCAGGTGGCTCACCATATACTCCTCTTCGCCATGCACAGTGACTATCTTCCCCTTCATCGGATACTTCAACATTTGGTGTAGTGTAGAAGTAACAGCCCCAACTTCGTGGATCCAAGGACGACCCAACAAGCAAGAGTATGATGGTCTGATATCCATCACATAGAAGGTGGACTTAAAAGTATGAGAGCCTATCTTGACAGGGATGTCCACTTCCCCATGCACCATTCTTTTCGACCCGTCAAAAGCCCTTACCACAATGTTACTGGGCTTTAAGGTCAATCCTTCACAATCTAGTCGGTCGAGAGCCTTCTTAGGTAGGACATTCAGCGAAGACTCAGTATCCACCAACACATGAGCCATAGTGGTGCCCCTGCATTCAATTGAGACATGCAGAGCATCATTATGTTTTCTTCCTTTTGGTGTCAAGTCGACGTCTGAAAAGCCTAGCCCATTGTCGGTAGTCAGGCTAGCCACACAATCTTTAAACTGGTCAGCTAAAGTCTCTTGGGACACATGCACAGTTTTGAGGAATGCAATCAAAGCCTTCGCATGGGCCTCGAAGCATAATAGTAGGGATAACATGGATATATTTGAGGGGATCTACCCCAGCTGTTCAACCATATTGTAGTCACTCTTTTTAATTATTTTCAAAATTTCCTCTATCTCTTGTTTAGAGGCTTCCACAACAATTTTTGTAGGTGCCTCCGTCTGGGCAGGCTCACCTACAACTTCTTTTCCTCGAGTCCCATATGACTTATCGGCAGGGGTACCAGCTAGAGTAGGAATAGTAACTTAAGTACTGGCGGGTGCAGAAGATGAAATAATGACAGGCTTAGTGACAGTCTTCGGGGAGATCTCAGAAGAGAAAACCCTTCCACTTCTAGTAATCTTGTTGGTCCCGATAATGTTCCCGACATCAGGATCGACTTCTTCGGTCTTCAAGTTTTGTTTAATGCCATGATAGTAAACATCGACGCCATAATGCCAAGGGACAGCTTTGTCTGAGGCGTACGGGATATGGCCAGGACATGTGATTATCAACAGAGCGATTCTCGTAGCAGGTGTAATCCTAACAGGTCTTCTCGAGGAGGCCTTGGAAGGATTTTCGGAAATGGTTATAATAGCAATGTCTTCAGATGGAACAACGGGAACCAGAGTTTTCTCGAAAAAAATTTCTTTGCTGTCCATCAGGCGTTGAACACCTGACCTCAGAAAACGACAACCAGAAGGTAGAAATGAACACATATGGCAACCTTCACCATAACCCGGAAATAAATCGACCAACAACAAATTCTTCTTAGCAGTCATAAGAGGAGTAGAAACCTCGTCCACTGAGGTTATGAATAGATCAGTATCAACGACATTAACTCCATGGTTGTGTTTAGGCATGGGAGCAGTTATGACATTGGGCTTCTCTGTAGCGTCGAACTCAATCTCCTTGGCTTCAATCAAATCTTGTACTTTATTTCTTAGTGACCAACAATCATTTGTGTCATGACCAGGACCCTCAGAATGATAGGCGCACCGAGCATTCGGATTGTATCGAGGAGAGGAGGTATTAGGATTCTTGGGAGCCTCTTTCAAAGTTGCCAAGTTAGACCTCAGAAGATGGGGTAGAACCTCTGTCAATGTCATGTTGATCCGGGTGAACTGCCTTTGGGGTCTTTCCACCCTTTGCTGATTGTTGCATTGTGGGGTAGCCACAAGCCTAAGTATTATTACAACACTTACCATTGGACGGTAACTCGCTCTGCTCTGATCTCTCGGGTTATAAATGGCACTGGCCTCCTTCTTACCAGTAAAGGGTTTCTTCATTCTGTTCGAGGATGCATCTCTTTGAGTTTTGCCACTTTTTATACCGGCTTCGACCCGCTCGCCGGTCATGATTAGTTCAGTAAATCCAGCTGAGGAACTTCCGATCAGGTGGTTAAAGAATGGACCTGATAATGTGCCTAGGAACATATCCACTAATTCTCTATCAGATAGAGGGGGTTGGACTCTGTCTGCGAGATCCCTCCATTTCTGAGCATAGGTTTTGAAACCTTCACCTGAACCCATAGACATGCTTTGCATTGCGTCCGAGTTGGAGCTAAATCAGCATTATACTGGTATTATTTGTAGAAGGCGGCAACCAAATCTTCCCAATTGCGAATATTGCTTCCTTCCAATTGATAGAACCAATCCAACTGCGTCCCTAACAAGCTCTCTTGGAATAAATGCACCCACAGATTTTTATCAGCCGTATGGGGTTGAATCTTTCAGACGTATGACCTTAAATGCAGCTTCAGGCAAGAGACATCGTCATATTTAGTGAAAGTGGCAACCTTAAACTTTTGTGGGATGACAACCCCTGAGACAAGTCCTAACTCTTAAAAATCCAGTCCGGGAACCCTCTGGACCTCCATAGCATTTAAACGATCCTCTAGCTCCTTGTATTTATTATCAGCAGGAGGATACTGTTCCTCAGAGTAATCAGGTTCTTCTTCTTCTTCTTCGTATGTTGGGTTGTTGTTCACTTCTTTGGTCCTGTATTCTTGATTATCTCCTTCACCCGATGATGTTGCGAATTCTAAAGTCCGTCTGGCTTGTCCTTTGAACCTTCTTCCCATGATTACAATACCAGGTGGTTTCTTTGCTTTCTTCTTCTTCTCTTTAGCCAGTAGAGTTTTCAACTCCTCTTGTCCTTTTGTCAGAGTCAAGAGCATCTGTTGAAACTGGACATTCTGTGCCTGGAGATCTTTCACTGTCTATTCAATATCCATCTCACTGAAATAAACAGTAGAAGGATAAGGAGACTTATTGTAAGAAACCTGTATGATGTTATGATGAATGAAGATGCAATATGCAAATGATTTCAAGGAATTTAGAGATTTAAATTTGTTCAAACCAAAAAGGAACACACGTTATATTAAATCCAAGTTTGAATACATCATGCCTCTTTGGTCTTACAATGAAAGAAACAAAATACAACAAAAGCTCCTAAGACAGAAAGGTCGAACGCATCCTCTTTGGAACTATGTAGGCGTTTAGACTCCGCTCTTCATGAAGCAACTTGGTGAGTTCCAGAATCTTCTTCTCACTGGCGTAAAATTAGGTTTCAAAGGTGTCTCTCTCCTCTTTCAATTGAACCCAAGCTTTCTGCAAGTCTTCGAGAGAGGTAGGCATGTCATGATGAAGGACAGTGTATGAGACGTCTCCTTCAACAACAAGCTCTATGATAACAGGGAGGACGGAAGGGTAAGGCATCACGAGTCTCTGAGTGCGGGCCCGTACCCACCTAAGGTAAGGCTCGAGAGGGATAGAGTTTTTGTGTCCCAAAGTCCTACCGTCCACCTTGTTCACCATTCTCCAAGCTCGTGTAAATCTCTAGCGGTAACCTTGGTCTTCTTGGTCATAGTCGAAAACCAGACCTTGAATGAGCATCTCATGAGGACCGTCTCTTCGGGAATACCCAAACTGTTGAAAAGCTAAGCATGGATTGTAGGTGATACCTCCCCTAATACCAAGCAAAGGGGCGTTATGGAATTCCCCACAGCGGTCAATGATAGAGACGTCTTCCAAGGATCTTGAACACCAACAGATGTCAGAATGGGTGAGGGACATCATTCTTTGAGACCATGTTAGTCTTTGCTCGTTCTTCAATACTGATTGAGGTAGGTGTGAAGTGAACCACTTAGCGAGTAGGGGAATACAACACAAAAGAGTACCTCTCTTCTTCATGGTGCGGGTATGAAGACAATGCAAGATGTCTCCCAGTAAGGTAGGTACGGGATTGCGAGAGAGAAGAATTTTGATGGCATTAACATCTATGAATTGATCTGAGTTGGGGAACATAACCAAACCGTAAATTAGAATAGCCAGGATATATTTGAAAGCTTGGAAATCCATGTCGTCTCAGAATGAACGAGCCTTCTTCAATAGAAACTTGGCTAGGAAACCTTTAACCTCGCTTCTTGTCTCCCAATTGGCTATGATGTCAGCTCTCTTCATATGCAAAGCTTCAGGGATGACTTCAGGCTTTGGAATCCCTTCTAGACCGGTGAACGGTATTTGATCAAGCACGGACACCCCTAAGAGTAGAGAAAACTCTTTCAGTGTAGGTACTAACTGATAATCCAGGAAAGTGAAACAATGATGTACGGGATCAAAGAACTGGAACAACACACACATCATCTCTTCTTAGAAACCGGATGTAGCCAAACTGAGGAGTCGACCGTATTTCTTGGTAAAAGGAGAATCCCCGGGCACTCTTGAGGATAACTCTTAAAGCCGAGGGTGTGCTTTTACAAAGCTGATTCGGATGGTGTTTCTCCGGACGAAATTCATGACCTATAAAACAAAAAACAAAGATAAATTTCTAAATCCTTGAAATGGTTAGTGAGCATGCTTATGATGCTTATGATGTTTATGATGTTATGTACAAGTAAATATATAAACACAAAGCAAACAAATTTTGCATGAGGTTTTATAGGTAAGTACCCTCTTGAAGTTTAGTTGGCTCAACCTGTCCTTGTAATCGTGATCGGGTTCTAAAGGATCTCAATATCACTGACCTTTCTCTTAGGCCTTGTCTCAGCACAATCAATCTTTTTTACGGCCGAGATATCCCAAAAGTCCAGCCTCAATGAGTGTAGCATCGAGTATCAACCAATTTTCAGCTCTACGCCGAAACCAGTTATCTCACTACGTCCTAATGGCGAAGTTTGTTCAATTAGGGTTCTAAAGTCAATTAGTGCTTTATGACGCCACTCATCGGCCCCGTATTCTCCTCGATTCACCACGAGGGATACCGGTACCCACAAATGCGTCACACTAACATAGCCATTGTTTCAACCATATCGGTCTATGCCGTACAGTTTCCACAATCTATTGCTATTTACCTAAAGGGGTGTCCCAGATCCGAGTGGAGGATCAAAACAAGCCCAAACAAAGAACAAAATGTAAAGCATACAAGTCAGACAAAGAAAGCAAGTAAAGGTGATCTAACCCTAAGGTAACCCCACTTTTAAGTTATTCCCCAGCAGAGTCGCCAATTCTGTGATGCGGTGGGAGAACTGACTTGGGTGTTTTGTGTTTGTGTTCGTAAATTTTTCGGTTTAGCAAGAGTCGCCACCTACTTTTCTTTTATCCAAAAGGAAAGGTGAAAAAGCACATGAAAGACCTTTAGAGATGTTTTCTTGAGTTCGGGGGGTAGATTATGAAAAGGGAAGGTATTAGCACCCTTTTCATCCATGGTTTTCCATGGGCTCTTAGTTACTTGCTAAATCACTTGCTTTTGTTTTGACAATGTGCTTGTGGTGTGGGCTTTGAAAGTGTTTTAAAAAATCTATTTGTAATGGTTCTCGTTTCTATAAGAACGCGTACAAAGTTTTGTTTCAAAAGATAGTCCAAAGATGTGCTTGTGGATTGTGTTTTAGAAAATGGTTTTCGAAAAGATATTTTGCAATGGTTCTCGTCTCTATAAGAACGTATACAAAAATTTTTACCTTTTTGAAAATGTTTTTTGAAATGGAAGTGTTAGTGTGTAAAATGTTTTTTATTGTGAGCAAGCGAGTAACTAGGAGCGAATCTACCTATTCGAGAGGTCTTAAACGTTCTTTTCCTTCTCCTTTAGATGTGGCTATCTTACCATTGTTTTGTTAAGAAGCCCCATCGTTGGATGTGAAGGGACGGGTGTGGGACGTTTGTATAGTCATAGAAAGCAACCTATGTGACGTTTTAGCAATGTCATTTTAGGGACTAGATCGTTTTACCGGAGGCAACATCGAGGGTCATCGAGGGACTACAATCTTTTTTATCGAAGGGTTTTTGCTAAAACGTCCCATATTCGAGGGACATAACTATTTCCCCAAAGGCAACAAAATGAGATTACCCTAGAGATGCTAGTGTGCAAGTGTGTTAGTTTGCGTGCATTTTGTATTGTATTTGAAAGGTTATCTACTTGTTGATTTTATCTTGTCATACATCCTAATTACTAGCAATATATGAAAGCAAGTAAAAATGCGGAAAATAAATCCTAAGCTATTACATCACTTTAAGGGGATGGGGGTACAAATTAACAATAGGGATGAAGTGGAAACTGGAATATTACAACCATATCGAATAATAATGAAAACAATGTAAAAACAATGCAAAAAAAAAGGAAAAAAAATGCATTTTGAACTACTATGTGTCGACACATGCTGTTATGCATCGACACAAAGCTTTTCCTTGCCCCTGTAAAACTTGACCAAACTCGGTATGAGTCGATGCATACTGAGATGTGTCGACTCATACTTCTTCTTGTATCAACGTGAAACGCGTATGTGTCGACTCATGTAGCTTTCACGTTTCTGTTTTTGGAGATTTTTTACAGTATGAGTCGATGCATAAGGCTATGTGTCGACTCATACTCCATTTTCCCCCCTAGAAAGGGTCAACGCATGTGGGTACGTGTCGACTCATCCTGCACTTTTTTCCTTAAACATGGTTTTTCTTGTCTGTACAGGTTAGTTTACAGCATATGATGGATAAACATAAACAGCAAATGATTTGATAAGCCTAAACACTAAGCAAATGACTAGTTCAAAGGGATAATAAAACACTACATCTTATCTTCAAAAGAAAATCATCAATGATGTATGAAAAGATATCAAGTTAGGAAGACTTACCTTTGGGCTGCACTGACTGTTTTAGATTTGAATGCTTTTCCAAATGCTACGATGGCTCTAATAAATCTTCAGGAAGCTGCTTCGGGCTGTTGAAACTAAGTTAAATTGTACTGTGTTGTTTTTGGTGTTTTGAGGGTGAAGATGATAGCACTACAGGGATTGTTTTATGTTTGGACAATCTTTGTATGTCATGAGGTGTTTGGCTTAAGGGAGAATTTGTATGATGGAGTAATGGGTTGGGGTCCTGTTTTGAATAAGAACTGGTGCTGGTTTAAAAATGAATGAGTCAAGGTTACAAAGAATACTATTTTTCTACTCAACAAAACTCTCTATCCTCTCTCCAAATTCCAACCTCTGAAAAAAAAATCTCCCTTGTGTCTTATGAGACTGCCCTTTTTATAGACCCTTGACTGAGGTTTAGGGGGAAAACAAAATAAGTTATTTTGAATTATTTTTGCCTACTAGTTTTGATACTTTCTTCACAAAAATTTCTTTTGCCATTTTGGTGCAATCTTGGGGCTGTTATGATGCAGGTTTGGGCAGACTGCATAGAGCAGTTTTGGACTGTATAGGACAGCATATGCATACTTGTGGTGCAGCATAGCACAAGGTTTCTTGTAGGGCAGCAATGGAGTAGGTTTTGGGGTGTTGTGGCAATGTAGCATAACATACTTTGTTCATCTTGGACAGTATAATTTATAGCATGACACAAATTTGGTCTTGTGGAATATTTTATACACATTATGTCAAGGGTAAAAATATTGTGCCAAGGTTTTGAGAAAATTCAAACAAGACATAGTTTTAGAATTTGTGATTTTGCAACAATGCCACTTTATAGTAACTTGAATTACTTGCATCACTCTGAATTATTTGGAATTTGTAGTAAAAGATGTCATGAAGTAAATGAAATTAACAAAGTATAGAAAATACTTAGAAAACAATTCAAAGTCTTGCAAAGTTGGATTTTTGATTCTCTTGATTTTTGATGATCAAATTTCATATTTTTGGATGTCTTGACATAATGTGAGTTTTGGGACTCAAGTTTGGTCAAAAAGTCAAAGTTTGACTTTTTTTAGTGTTCGATTGACTTTTTCCAGCTGAAACTCCGATTTTGCTCATTTTACCCCCTTTTGATAATTTGAATGATTCTTCTTAGAAAATTGTGATATGAGGCTTGAAACTTGACTGAAGTAATTCTAAGAGTCCAGGATGGTCCCTTGAAACATGATAGGGCAAATTTTGGGGTACAACAAACTGCATCAGACAAGACTTGAGCATTGAAGCAACAATCTTCTTGGATCCTCACCACTCTTCAAAAAAAGTCGCTGCGCATGAATTCAAAGTTGTTAGGGAGAATAATGGTCATTGTATTTCAATGCATCTTTTCCAATATATATTACCATTTTCCAAACTTTATAATTTTCCCATTGAAGTCTGTGTGATATTCCCCGATGAAGCCTGGAGGAGGATGTTATATCCCTGTATCTGTACTGATTTATTGTTATGATGTGATTATTTTCGGATTATGTTCCTTCCCGGTAAAGTTAAGCCACGAAATAGGAATTTGTTTCCTTAGTTGGCACTTACTTTCTTGTGAATTTTCATCTTGGAGGTGATTTAGCCGAGTATTGACTGTACCCAAGTTGGTTTCATCTAGTTATCCTTGGTGTTATATGTCTGCTTTGTCAGTATATACATGATAACATTCATACATTCATGCATATATCATGCATTGGCTGAATTTAGTAAGTCATTCCTCATTTGCATATTTTTGTTGACATATTACCCTATTTTGCAGAGTTATGTTATCCTCTCTCCAATAGAGTTTCAACCTTGATCAGAAAGTGTATATCCTTTCAATTTCCCCACTGAGTTATCCCTCGTGAAAGAATTTTTCTTTAACTTTCCTTTAAGCTCTTTGTCTGGATAGAACATGTTTCCCTCTTGAGTTTATTTCTCATGAGGTGTTATTTTGGCTGACTGATTCATTCCGGTTTTTTTCTGGTTTGAATCTATGATCCCAAGAAATATTATTATCTTTATTTTTATGGGCTTTGAGCCCTGATTTTAGAATGTGCATTTATTTTGCACGTGAAGATTTTATCTCCTCAACAGGAACGTATTGGCATTTACCCATGAATTCCTATTACTTTCCCCAAGGATCCATATCTCATTTCCCCAGAAAACCATATTTCTTTCTCCAGGGAGCCATATTTCTTTCCTCCGGAAGTCATTATTGAAATTCCATCTCATAACAACAAGTTGCATGTCTCTTTATTTGAGCAACATGTACTTCACCAATAAGTCTGACAGTTCCCAGAGAAGATTCAGATTTGTTACTCCGATAAATGGTAGCCTTGTCATTACAGAAGTTAGTTCGTTATTAATATTTGTTACTCCAATGAATGTAGCCTTGTCATTATGGAAGGTAGTTCGTTGTTAAGATTTGTTACTCCGATGAATGATAGCCTTGTCATTATGGAAGGTATTTCATTGTTGAGATTTGTTACTCCAATGAATGGTAGCCTTGTCATTATGGAAGGTAGTTTATTGTTGAGATTTGTTACTCCAATGAATGGTAGCCTTGTCATTATGGAAGGTAGTTCGTTTCTGAGATTTGTTACTCCAATGGATGATGGCCTTGTCATTATGGAAGGTAGTTCGTTGCTGAGATTTATTGCTCTAATGAATGGTAGCCTTGTCATTATGGAAGGTAGTTCGTTGTTGAGATTTGTTACTCCAATGAATGGTAGCCTTGTTATTATGGAAGGTAATTTTTGTTGAGATTTATTACTCCAATGAATGGTAGCCTTGTCATTATGGAAGGTAGTTCGTTGTTGAGATCTTTTTTTGATGAATGGTAGTCTAGTCATTATGGGAGATAGTTCTTTGTTAAATTTCACATTACTTTGAAGAAGTTCATTTGTTTCCAGTCATGAGTACTGGAAGCTTACCCTAACATTGGTATTTACCAGTAATATCTTACTATTTCTTTCCCCGGTGGATCGACGTTACTTTTTTTCTATCTCCTCGGTGAGTGGATAGTTCACAGTCATCTATCGATCACTGTTATCCTTCACCTTCTCTCCTCAATATTTGAGTTGATGATGCCTTATTTCCTCTTTTGGGATTTACCCTAATAGAGTCGGGTCTCTTGTTCACCAGTGATTTATTTTCCTGGTCGGGTGTTCTTTTGATCCCTGTTTTTATTTTCTACATCCCAGTGGGGTCTTGCATCTTTCTTTTTGATTTATTCATTTGCATTCATAATCATAAGCATTGTACCTTAGGGCCAAAAATATGGCTTGCTTTATATTTAAGTATCTTCAATCGCGTCAACACGAAGATTTTTAACCTTCGCATCTCCGGATAGAAGACACTTAAATAAGGGCAGCTGTTGTACCCCAATATTTGCCCCTAAGATTCCTCTATCATCTCATACCATCACAATACAACAAGATCACACACTAGGGTTTGGATCTTCTCCTTATCTTTAGCTTTTCTCATGGGGAATCACTAAGCACCTTGACTTGTACTTTTGTGATCATCTATGTTTTTTACTGATTAACCTTTTAACTAATAAATATAATAATATTTTTGCCCTAATTGATGATGTTATAGGTGAAAGCGCAATGCATTCCATCAAGTTGATCTACATGTTCATGAGTCTATTACCATGCCTTCTTCAACAAATCTTCATTGAGATTCAAGCTTCATAATTGAATATTATTTGAGGTAATATCATGAAAAGTCTATTATGAATTATCATGCCTCAAGTTATCAATGATAGTTCAAAGATACAAGGGTTGATTGAAGAAGTTTGACCTAATTGGATAAGTTTTTGATTTCTTGGTGATAAGTACATATTTCCCTCAATTCTCAATATTTGGAAGTGGTTATGGTTTCTATGGTTCCTTATTATCATCCTCAATAACTTCTATTTACATGACAAAAGTATTTGTGCAAAGAGGCTTGTCAAAATTGAAAAGGGTTTCCAAGGAACTTTGTTGCTCTAGGGGGCTAGGGTTTTGAACTTATAAAGGCTATATCTAGCTCATCCTTTTGTATTTTTGAGTAATTCCAAAAACATTCTTCTCCTCAAAGAGTTATCAACAAACTCACTTCAAAAGTTTCAAGAAAATTTTGTGTGGAAGATACCTAATGATGAAGAAAGATTACAAGTCCTCTAGATAAGCCATCAAATTCCCTTAGGTGACTTCAAAAGATCATAATTTGGTCAATTTTTATCTCCTTGAGCCAATTATTTTTTAACAATGATCTTGAATATGTGAAATTCAACTCTTCTTTTATGTGAAAAGTTTGAAAATGGATGGAAGATGTCCTAAGGATGCAAAAGATTTAGGTTATTTTATGAATTTTTTCCAACTTCACCAAGTCACAACTTTCTCATTTTTTGTAGATTTTAAATGGTTCAAGTCTCAAAATGTCATTCAAGAGATCTACTTCATGCCATCTTTTTAGGTCAAGAATTTCAAATGGAAGACCATGTTTGGATGCAAGACATTATAAGTAATTTTTTGAGGAAAAACTTAGAATTTTTCTAAGTACAAAAGTCAACCTCTTTTTCTCAAATTTGACTCATCACAATTTCAGATCAAGCATCCATTTGATTCCATTATTTTTACAATATAAAGCTTGTGATCTCATCTTTATAAAGCTTCAAGAATCATGTCCTAAGACTCCTTGAGCTGAGAATGCCATTGATTCAAAAATGGTACCTTGAAACGGAAGTTTCACTTCAAATCAAAATTTGAAATTCATGTTGTGGCTTCTAAACATCAAATTAACATGCGTTTTTGGTCTAAACATGTTTAACCAACTTGCCAAAGTGGATTAGAACCTTGAAACACAATGATTGGATGAGTTTTGATGCTAAACATGTCACACCTTACTCGTGTATCAGGTTCACACGAATTCCCACAAAATCTCATCATTTCACACTTTTGAGCATTCAATCAGGTTCTATATAAATAGAGGATCATACCTCATTCATTTTCTCAAGCTTAGAGAGATAGAATCACCATGCCAAACTTCTTCTTGAACCCAATTTTCTGCAAATTCGAATTTGCTTTTACAACTTTCCTCAATCCATCTTCTTTTTCAATTCACCATCCTTGAGCCTCACTGAAGCTAACAGAAGAAGAACCAAGCTCTAAGACTTCCTAAATCATGCTAGCCAAGTCAATTTTCAGAGCTCTACACTTGAACTTCAATAGATAGATTCCTTCACCAATTCTCTCAAACTTCGATACTGTTATGAAGCTCTCATCATTTTGATTCTAGTCGCAACATTTATTTTCAACTGGAAGTGTGTTTTGACCATGAAATTTCAAATCCCTTTTCAAATCTTCCCTTCCAAAACGGCTGAGCTAAACCTTATATAAATTTTTCGCGAGGGTACCATTGGAATCGTCTTGAAGAGACGAAGCAAATGGTACCAGTCTCGAGCTCTAATTTTACCATTTCAGGGACCTGCAAATCTCGTAGCTGGAGGTTGAAGATGACCAACGTGTCATCTCTCAACCAACGATAGCGTGTCACGCTTTTTTTTCAAATCTCATTTAATTAATGATTTTGTGTTTTATTCACTAAAGGCCATGATATACATAGCGCGTCTGATCCATTTGATTAGCTTACTAACGCATTTTGACTCTCATCCATAGGTCCACATTTTTTTGACTTTATTTTATTTTCTGATTTTTATATTTTATTTGTTTTAAACTTCAAAAATTCATAAAAAAACCATTTTAACTTCTAAAAATATGAAAAGATTATGAAAAATACTTTTGATTTTTCTCTTTGTGATTGTTAATTTTTAACAATTTTATTTTATGTTTTGATATTTTTTATAACTTTTCACTTTATTTGAATTGTTTTAAATGTTTAAAAATACTTTTCTTAATTTTTTAAATTCTGAAAAAAATATGGAAGGATCCAATGACCTCTTGACAAATACTGGTGACCTCATTTTATTTTTATTTATGACTTTACTATTTTTAACAACTTTTTGTTTATTTTGCCAATTTCTTTTAATTTTAAAAATAGTTTCTGACTTTAAAAAATTACCAAAAATTTTATATAAATATTTGAGCTCATTTCTCATTTTTTATGGTCTTATTTGATTTTTCTTGGATGTTTTGAATATAGTTACTATTTTCTACTTTTATTTCCATTTTAAAACCATTTTTAAAAATATTTTTATTTATTTTTTAAATATATTTTATCTTGTATATATTCTGGCTGATCTTAGACTATGAGATTTTGATCATGAGCTTTATTAACATCATTGGATCCATGGTGTTGAGTTTAACTCCGCAAAAAATGGATGAATGATTTTAATAATAGCTTGATTAAATTTTTGGTTCAAATGTGGTTTAATTCTTACCCCATCCCTCTTCATCTTATCCCCTTCTTATTGTACTAAATGTTATTGGAGAATAATTTACATATCATTTCTCAAAACAAATAGTATATAGATTGCTATTGACCAATCTCAAAAAAAGTGCAACTTCTATATAAGTCCACTTACGATTGCTTAATGTTGTATCCTAAAATTTGCCCTCTCACTTATCAAGAATTTGCTAACAAGATCTCCTTGGGCTCAAGACTGCATTAGGGTTTGATCAGCTCAAGACACCTCCTTAAGCACTAATGACCAAAACTAGGGTTTGAGTTTGCACAAGGATTTTTGAACTTTCTACGCCCCATATGATTTTCATGGATTATTATGGACCCCCCCAGATTACTCATGTCAAGTTTCAAGCCCTGGATCACATTTTTGATCAGTCAATTGAGCAGTTGACCTAAAAATCAGTTGTATTGGGGAAAAAAGTCAACTATGGTCAATTTACAGTCAAACTTCATAATTTTTGTTCCCCATCAACATTTTTAAACTCATATGTATCATTTGATCAAGTTTGGACCATAATTCCTCAAGAAGTTTGATCAAATCTCCAAAAGGGCAAAATTGTAAAAATTAAGGTTTTGACTGGGAAAGGGCAATTTCTGATTTTTGACCTAGAAAATGATCAATTGGTTTAAGGCATGATCTCAAGAATCAAATTGCATCATTTTGAACTAATTACATGGTTCAAAACATTGCACGTCCATTGGATTGACAGATGAATTTTGCAGTCAACTGATCAAAAGTCAATTGTATACTGAAAAGTCAAACATTGACTTTTTGGTCAAACTCAAGTGCCAAAGATCATAATTCATCAAAACATGTCAAAATATGAAAATTATTCATCAAGAAATCAAAAAGTCAAGATTTCATTTTGAAAAGTCAAAATTTCTAAACTTAGAAATTTTTCTAAGTGTTGGAAATTTCATGTTTTTTCATAACTTTGAGAAAAAATTTCACCATGATGCAAGATGATTCAAGAGAAACTTCCAACATGAAAGTTGTGGATATCCATGAAATCCACAAATTTTCTTTACACAAATCCTTCCAAAAATGTTTGGATCTCAAATTATAATTTTATGAACATGTGGTCATGAAACTAAACACTTAGTGAAATTTTACCCTAATTTGGTCAGGATTTTGACCCACCTTCATGGAACTTTTTCATATAGTTCCAAGGGGAATCTCCAAAAGCAATTCAAATATGGGTTGTATAGCACATTGCAAGCTTTCCAAAATGTCCAAGAACTCCTTGATATCATTCTTAAGCAGGGAGAATCAAAGAGATGAAGTTAGGGTTTTATCACTTTAATTACAAGTCATTTTAGTGATGAACAAAATTCAAAGTCAAACTATGCTGCATAAAAACTACTTTGCAGGCCTCAAACTTTTAGGCACTCCATAATTAATGGTTTACACAGCTGTTAGAGGCCTCACTTCAAGCATTCAATGCATGGACATGCTTTATATCCATTTTTGGAAGAAAGGTTACATTGCCATTTTGATAAAGTGACTTTTTGTAGAAAACTTGTTCTTGAGCCTTGCACTTGTTCTCTTATGATCAAACATGTCCTATAACTCATGAGAAATGTTTCAAACACTTACAATCACCAATCCCATGCTTGTACCTCTCCTTGAAACTTGTTTCCCTATTTTCTTCAAAATCAAGTAACCTAGCCAAAAGCTAGAAACTTGTACTTCTGATGGTCCAAAGCTCTCAAACACTTTTGTTTATACATACACAAACTATTTGACACAAACACATGAATGCTCAAGCCTTGAAAACACCTAGAACTCAGAATCACACTTCACACTTCCATTTTCACACAAACTGACCAAAAACTTGAAACTCCTAATCTACTCGTGCGTTTCTTGGCCTTTTGGTTTCTAAAGTTTCTAAACATCATATAGAGTTGATCCCACACCCTATTATATAACTGTAACACCATTAAAACCATCCTCTATTTTCAAAAACAGAGCTCTGCACATTGACTTCTCCAGACCATTTCAGTCCTCCATTGCTCACGCTAATCATTGCATTAGCTTCCTGGGACCTCGAGAAAGCTAACCTGATCATCACCATCACTTGAAACAAGCTCAAACTTAAAATACGATTTCCAGTTTTGAGGTAAGTTTTTTAACTTTGGAACTCTTCATACAGGCATCATCAATGATTTATTTGTGAACAAAACATGTAGATATCATTGCCCTAAAGCTAACTATGTCCATAGTTTCCATTAATTTTGCTTGAGCTTAGAGAATTTTGAAACTGAAATTTCTGAGATTTTAGGGTTCAGATTAGGGACATTAAAATTCATGCTTATATTTGATCTATAGTTTTAATGCTTTACATTTCTGAAACCGTGAGAAAATTTGCTACAAATTTCATGTTTACAGTTTTCATTTTTGATGAGAAATGAGCAAGTTACAGTTGGTCTGGCTGGAGGTTGAAGATGAAGTCATCAGGGTGCATTTTGCCTTGTATATTTATTGATTTGTCTATGTTAACGGATGTATAGCCACCCCAGTGGTAGAAGCGCGCGCCTGTAACCTTTGGAACCTGGGTTCGAGCCCCAGTGGTACCCTTTTGCATTTTTTTTACATGTTTTGCATTCCTGACTTTTTTTTGCAAGCGCCTGGGCCTTTTTGGGCTTGTATTGTTTTTTTATTTATTTTTGCTTACTAACCCCCTTGCAAGCTGTTTGCACCCCCTGGCACAATTTATTTTATTTTCTTTTTATTTTATTGATTTCCTTAATATATTTTCTAAATACTAAAAAATTAATAAAAATACTAAAAATGATAGATTTATATTTTGGCTTTTTTTATTTTTATTTTTCTCACAAAAAAATATTTTTATTAACTACACTTTATTTATTTTTACTTATTATCTTGTAAATTTAATTAAAACTAGGTTATTAGTTATTTTCTTTCACACTAATTAAAATATATTATTTTTTATATAAAAAAGACTAACAATATTTTATAAAGCTATAAATATTTTCAAGACAAAAATACCAAAAAATACTTTTCTTAAACTCATTTTCTTTTGATTAATTAATAAACCTATGGTTTTATTTAAAATCTTTTCTTAATAAATTTAAGTTTAATTAATTATTTTCTTTAATTAATTATTTTCTTTAATTAATTAGGTTAAGACAATTTCCCTTTCTCTTATGAAAACCAAACAAAGATCCATTTTCTTTACATTTTGCATTTTTGTACATTTATTCATTTTGTACTTTGTATTACTTATTTCTTTGTACATTGATACCAATTCAATATGGTTGTAATAGATTAACTAGGTTTACATTCTTGCAATCCCCATTCAATTTGTACACCCCTCCCACAAATGTTGTAATAGCGTAGTAACTTTAAATCCTGCAATTTAATCGCTTTTATATAAAAATGCTAGTAATTAGGGTTTGTATGAAAAGACTAAAACCAATACTTAGAAAAACCTAATTCAAGACAAAAACAAGCATGAAAATAATACACTTTCACACAAACACCCCTAGGGTTATTCCACTTGGTTGCCTTATACAAAATGGCCACATTACGCATGTAAGGTACCTTAGCAAAAACAAGCAAATACAAGATCATAGTCCCTCGATGACGCTATCTAAGTTGCCTTTCAAATAATCTTAGTCCCTAAAAGAGAATGCTAAGATACCTTGCAACATTGCTAATCATGGTTATACGATGACCCATGCCCGTTCCGCTTACATCCAAAGATAGGGTTACTTACCAAATCAATGGTAAGATAACAATGTCAAAGAAAAGGAAAATGAACAAGAAATACTTTTGAGTAGGTAGAATGCTACTAATTACTTGCTCAATTTTAAACAAACATCCTTGTTATTTTCAAAACAAACACTTACACTTTCAAACATCTTACAAACTTTAAAACATTTTCAAAAGATCAAACATCTTTGTATACATTTTTACAAACAAGAATCATTACAAAGATTTCCTAAACAATGGCCTCTTTACAAAATACTTTCAAAAAACCACACCAAGCACAATTTCAAACAAAAAGCAAGTGATCTAGAAAGTAACTAAGAGCCCATGGAAAACCATGGATGAAAAGGGTGCTAATACCTTCCATTTTCATAATCTACCCCCCGAACTCAAGAAAAAAATCTCAAAGGACTTTCCTGTGCTTTTTCACCTTTTCTTATGGATAAAAGAAAAGTTGGTGGCGACTCTTGCTAACCGCAACATTTGCGATAAAACGCAAAACCTTCAAGTCAATTCTCCCACCGTGTCACAGAACTGGCGACTCTGCTGGGGAAGATTCTAAAAGTGGGGTTACCTTAGGGTTAGATCACATTTACTTTGTTTGACTTGTATGCTTTACATTATGGTTCTTTGTTTGGGTTTGAATCCTCTACCCGGATTTGAGATACATTATAGGTAAGTAGCAATACATTGTGGAAACTGTGCGGGGTATACGACATGGTCTAAGAAATAGCTATGTTAGTGTGACATATTTGTGGGTACCGGTAGCCTTTGAGTTAATCAAAGAGAATAGGGGGCCGCTGAGTGATGTCATGAAGCACTAATGAACTTTTACAACCTTTACTTGACCAACTTGGCCTTTAGTATGTAGTGAGATGACTAGCTTTGGTGTAGTCTGAAGTTGGTAGATACTCGATACTACACTCATTGAGGTTTGGTTTCTTGGGATATTTCGGTCGCCATTAAAGAGGCTTTTGCTGAAACAATGACCAAGGAAACAAACCGGTGATATTGAGCTCCTTAGAACCCGGTTACTATTACTAGGACAGGTTGAGCCAACTAAACTTCAAGAGGGTACTTACCTATAAAAATCCATGCAAGTCTAAAAATAAGGATTTGTTTACTTTGTTTGTATATACATACTTGTACATAACATCATGAACATCATAACATTATACTCATTCACTAACCATTTCAAGGATCTTGGGATTTATCTTTGTTCTATTTTGTAGGATATGGATTCTCTTCGCAGGAAAACTATTCAAGTCAACCTTGTAAAGATCCCTCCACAACTTAAGGAACTAGCTTCAAGGATTCCAGAAAACTCTCCATGCACCGAGAGACATGGTCGCCTACTCAACTTGGTCACCTCCAACACAGATGAGGACATGATGAAGGCGCTCTTTCAGTTCTTTGATCCTTTACACCATTGCTTCACATTTCCCGATTATCAACTTGTGCCTTCTTTAGAAGAATTCTCCCGACTCTTGAGGATTCCTATTCTCAACCAACTACCTTTCAATGGTACAGAAAGAGACCCAAAGCCAGAAGAGATTGCTCAAGCTCTACACTTGCACTCATCTGATGTCACAACTCATTGGGAAAAAAGGAGTGGTGTCAAGGGTTTCCTAGCAAAGTTCTTGTTTGAGAAAGCCCAAAACTGTTGGAACTCCTTGGATTTGCAAGCCTTTGAGGAAATTGTTGATCTCCTCATCTATGGGATGGTTTTGTTTCCAAATTCTGACCAACTCATAGATGTGAATGCTGTCAAAATCTTCATATCCCGCAACCGGGTGCCTACATTGCTAGGGGACATCCTACATTCTTTTCACACTCACACTATGAGGAAAAGAGGTGTCCTTATATGTTGTACCCCTCTCTTGTAAAGATGGTTTATTTCGCATCTTCCCCAATCTGTATTAAAGAACAAGCAAGGTTCAAGGTCATCACAAACGTTGATGACGCTCAAACATTCAGACATTTATTGGTGCTCCCGATCCATAGGGAATATTACTATTGTCGACCGTTGTGGAGAATTCCCTAATGTCCTTTTAATTGGCATTAGGGGAGGTATCACCTACAACCCCTTCTTAGCCTTAAGAAAGTTTGGTTATGCCCGAAGGGATGGCCCGCACGAGATGCTGATTCAAGGTTTGGTATTTGACTATGATAACGACGATCAAGGTCTTCGCCAGAGATTTGTCCGAGCTTGGAGGATGTTAAATAAGGTAGATAGTGATACTTTTGGGCACAAGAATTCCATCCCTCTTGAGCCTTTCCTTAAATGGGTACGAACTCATGCTCAAAGTCTGATGATGCCTTATCCATCTGTTCTCTCGGTAATCATTGAGCCTGTTATGGAAGGAGATGTTCCATATACTATCCTACATCCTGACATGCCCACCTCTCTTGAAGACCTACAAAGGGATTGGATACAACTCAAGGGGGAGTGAGATACTTTTGAAGCACTATTCTACACAAGTGAGAAGAAGGTTTTGGAACTCACTAAGAAACTTCATGAGGAGCAGACTCTGAATGCCTACATCGCACCAAAGAGGATGCGTACTACCTTTTCATCTTAGAGTTTTTGTATTATTTTGCCCAAGAAGGTTGTTGTACCCCAAAATTTGCCTTCTCATTTCCCATAGGATCACCCTGAACCCTCAGGTTTGTTCCCGTCCAATTTCAAGCTTTGAATTACAAATTTTCCAAGAAAATCATCCACAAGGGCAAAATGGTCATTTGCATACTGAAAAGTCAAACTTTGACTTTTGGATCAAAATCAAGTTTCAAGAATTATATTTCAGCAAGACATGTTTAAATATGAAGTTTGTTTCATCAAGAAATTCTAAAGTCAAAAACTACTTTGGAGAAGTCAAAATTCTAAATACTTAGAATTTTTCTAAGTGTTTAAGAAATATGACAAACTCAGAACTTCTGGTCAGATTTTCACCATGATGCAAGCTAATTCTGGAAGAACTTCTGATTCAATAGTTATAGATTTCAATGAGATCTAAAACGTTGCAGAATAGAACTTCTCCTAGAAATGTTGGGATTTCAAGTTATAAAATCCTTGAAGACACGTCCATGAAATTAAAGCACTCAGCAAATTTTGGACACTTTCAAGACAGAGTTTGGTCAGAACTTCTGGGCCAGTTCTCACAAAGGATCAGTCAGAGATTTCAAGGGTAAGTCAAAGAAGGTTACAAAGCGTGCTACAAGCTTCTTGGAAAATCTGAGAGCTCTTTCATAACATGCTGGAGCCAGGAGATACAAGGATCAGAAGATTGGATGTCTATTTTAAGATACGCTGAAGCTGAACTTCTGATCCAGAATTAAGCAATGATGTAGAGTTTCACATGGCAGGATTTATGATTTGATAAATCTCATCATCATTTAATGCTCATTTAATGCTCACAACCACTTTTGAGCCATTACCCAAAGTATTTCCCCCACGTGTACCTCTACTTTCTTGGGAAAGTAAACTTTTATGCAAAAGGGTGCTAGGCCCATCTGTTGCTTTTGATTTTCCTTAATTTTGGCTGACAAATCCAGCTTAGGCGCTACTAAACCTGCTAGCCATCCTGCTTTATGCCTTGAACCATACTTGTTTAAAGCTTACTTCAAGAGCAAGTCGGCGTCTAGCGTATGATGTTTGTGCCACTTGACCTCTAAAAAGTACTAAATCTTTGCCTATAAATTGAACTCCATTGGCAACTGTAAAGAGGTAGGAAATTTGAGAAAGAAAAGCCTTGAATCGCTGCAAAAATTCCAAGAGTCCAAAAAACTACAAACACCAAACTACAAAAACCTGTTGGCTTTTAGAGAGGGAATTGTCAAAAGAAAGAAAAGAAAACGGTGATACCTTCATAAAAAATCCAGAAAACCAAAACCTTTGTTATTCCCTTGAAGTAAAAGAATTTGGTATTTTCTCTTCCGTTGCTCTTGCTGTTTCCAGAATACCTGAAGGCAACAACTGAAGTTCCAAATACACCCTCCAGGTTCAAGGTAAGTCTTTCTGACTCTACATCTTTTCATCCAGAACATCATTAAACATGTAGATATCATAGTATTGATGTTGTCCGTATCACTGCGTAAGTAGAAAGATTGTGGATCAGAACTTCCTGGTTAAGGCTAGACTCAGGATCAGGATCAGAACTTCTATAAACTGTTGTGCTTTTACCCTTCGAATTTTCTGTTTGTTGAAAACTAAATGTTATCGTTATGCTGATTGATAAGAGAAGAGAGTTGAAATGTAACACAAAACTTCTGAGTTCTCTTCACCATTTTAACACACATAACTTCTAGGATTTTCTCACTGTTTAAGCACGCAGAACTTATGAGTTCTCTTCACCATTTTAACACACAGAACTTCTAGGATTTTCTCACTGTTTAAGCACACAGAAATTCTGAGTTCTCTTCACTATTTTAACACACATAACTTCTATGATTTTCTCACTGTTCAAACGCACTGAACTGCTGATGTTCACTCACTGTTTTAACACATAGAACTTCTGATTCTTACATGCTGATAGCGCACTGAACTGCTGATATTTATTCACTATTTTAGCATAACACAGAACTTCTGACTTTTGACTCACTGTCTAGACACCCTCCAAAACCTCTGTGTTTTCCCTCTGACGTGTCTTGCAGGACCTCAGAGTGTACCTATCCAGAACTTCTGATTCCATTGATGTTCCTTTCTGAGTAATCACGTGCCTGGCCTCATAACATCTGATCCTTGTTTATTTTGCTTGCAGTAGCACGCTGTTTCTGTCTTTCATTCATTTCCCTTTTCATCATTTTTAATATTAACACAAAAGGACATAAAAAAATTTTCTTTCATTAATTAACTTAGTTTTTTTTTAAGTAAGACAAAAACATTTTCTAAACAAGTCCTTTTTCTTTCTTATATTGTACATTTCAATATGGTTGTAATAGTAACTTAGGATTTAATTTTATTTGCAACCCCCATTCATAAATATGTACCCCCATACCTAAAATATTGTAATAGCGTAGGACTTTACATTTTTGCAATTTATCGCTTTCAAATGTAAATGCTAGTAATTAGGGTGTGTATGGCAAGACATGAAATCAATAAATAGATCACCCTAATCAAGACTAAAATTCATGCAATCAAACACACGTGCACACTAGCACCCTTAAGGTTAACTCCATTTGTTGCCTAAAAAATGGTCATGTTATGCATGTGGGGTGTCTTGGAAAAAATGATCGAAATACAAGATCATAGTCCCTCGATGACGCTATAAATGTTGCCTTTCAAAATGATCTTAGTCCCTCAAAAAGAAATGCTAAGATACCTCACAACATTTCCAATCATGGCTATACGACGACCCACTCCCGTCCCGTTCACATCCAACGATGGGGCTTCTTACCAAAACAATGGTAAGATAGCAACGTCTAAAAGAGGAGGAAAAGAACATCTAAGACCTTTTAAGTAGGTAGATTGCTCCTAATTACTTGCTCCATTTCAAGCAAAACATCCTTGCTATTTTCAAAACAATCACACACACTTTCAAAAAGTCTTACAAACATTGAAAACATTTTCAAAAGATCAACATCTTTGTATACTTTCTTACGAACGAGAATCATTACAAAGATTTCCTAAACGATGGCCTCTTTACAAAATACTTTCAAAAACCACACAAAGGACCATTTCAAACAAAAGCAAGTGATTTAGCAAGTAACTAAGAGCCCATGGAAAACCATAGATGAAAATGGTTCTAATACCTTCCCTTTTTATAATCTACCCCCCGAACTCAAGAAAACATCTCTAAAGGTCTTTCCTTTGCCTTTTCACCTTTCCTTTTGGATAAAAGAAAAGTCGGTGGCGACTCTTGCTAAACCGCAACATTTGTGATAAAACGCAAAAACCTTCAAGTCAGTTCTCCCACCGTATCACAGAACTGGCGACTCTGCTGGGGATACAGAATTCTAAAGTGGGGTTACCTTAGGGCTAGATCACATCTACTTGCTTTCCTTGTTTGACTTGTATGCTTTACGTTTTGGGTCCTTGTTTGGGTAAATGTTAAAGATCCTACACCCGGATTTGGGGACACCTTTTAGGTAAGTAGCAATAAACTATGAGGGAACTGTGCGGGGTATACCGACACGGTTGAAGCAATAGCTACGTTGATTTGGCACTTTGGTTGGTACCGGTGACCCTTGAGTCAATCAGGGAGAGTACGGGGCCACCGCGTGGTGTCATAAAGCATCAACTGACCTTAGAACCTTTAAATTGCATAACTTAGCCAGTAGGACGTAGCGAGGTGGCCGGCCTTGGTGTATTCCCAAGGTCGACAGATACTCGATGCTACACTCGTTGAGGTTTGACTCTTGAGTTTTGTTTGGTTGCGAGTCAATCGCCTATCGGATGAAGCTGGGGGAAAGATCAGTAATATTGAGATCCCTTTAGAACCCGGTTACATATTTATAGGACATGTTGAACCAATCCAACTTCAAGAGGGTATGACCTTAAAACTCAAGCAGGCCTTAAACCTAAGGACTTGGTGTGATTTGTCTGTGTTTGCTATACTTGTGATTTATCATGACATCATAAACATCATAAACATGGCATATCATTGACTAACTATTTCAAGGGTTTCTAGGGCTCATATTTGCTTTGTTTTGTAGGACATGGCATCCGCCCGTAGGAACACTATACATATCAACCTTGTGAAAGTGTCCCTCCAACTGGAGGATATGGCATTAAGGGTTCTTGAAAGCTCTCATTTCACTAAAAAGCATGGTCAATTTCTCAACTTAGTCACTGCCAAACCTGATGAAGAATTATTAAAAGTGTTGTTCCAGTTCTTCGATCGTGTGAACCATTGCTTCACCTTCCCGGATTACCAGCTAGTACCTACTATGGAGGAATTTTCTCAACTATTGGGGGTACCTATTTTGGACCATCTACCGTTCAACGATACTGAAGAACATCCAAAGCATGAAGAAATTGCTAGATCCCTGTCTTTACAATGGTCCGACATAGTGGCTAATCGGGAGACTAGAGGGAGCGTCCAAAGGATTCCGGTTAAGTTTCTATTTGAAAAGGCTTACCATTTTTTGGGATACCTTAGATTTACAAGCTTTCGAAGAGGTGATGGCACTTCTCATATATGGGATGGTACTTTTCCCTAATGCTGATCAACTCGTAGATGTGGGCAATATCAAGGTTTTCTTGTCTCATAATCTAGTACCTACATTACTCGGAGATATTCTGCACTCTTTGCATACTCACACTCTGAAGAGAAGGGGGACCCTCCTGTGTTGCACTCCTCTTTTGTCTAGGTGGTTTATTTCGCACCTACCCAGGTCTGTTTTGAAGAATGAGCAGGGTCTGAAATGGTCTCGTAGGCTGATGTCCCTTAAGCATTCGGACATTCATTGGTGTTCACGGTTCTCGGAGGATATCACCATTATCGATCGTTGTGGTGAATTCCCTAATGTCCCTTTGTTAGGAATTAGGGGAGGAATCACTTATAACCCTTGTTTGGCCTTGCGTCAGTTTGGTTATGCAAGGAGAGATGGTCCTCATGATACGCTTATCCAAGGAATCTCCTTCAACAATGAGAATGATGCTCAAGGTCATCGCAAAAGGTTCATAAAAGCTTGGGGCATGGTACATAGAATTGACAACAAGACGCTGGGGCACAAGAATTCCATCCCTCTTGAGCCCTATCTCCGATGGGTATGAGACTATGCTTAAAGTCTTACGATGCCTTACCCCGCTGTCCTACCAATAATTGTGGAACTAGTTGCTGAGAGAGATACGGCTTCCCTTATTCATCATCCTGACATGCCAACCGATAACGAGGAGTTGCAGAAATCCTGGGTGCAACTTAAAGAGGAGCGGGACACGTTTGAAGCTCAGTTTTATGCCAGCGAGAAGAAGGTCCTGGATCTCACTAGGCTACTCCATGAAGAAAGGAACATAAACGCCTACATTGCACCAAAGAGGATGCGCTCCTGGGAAACCTAGTTTCTTTTTGCTTTGAGTTTTGTTTTGTTTAAACTGTAAGGCTAAAAGGCATTTTTTGTAACAATTTAAACTCATTAAATACAATTAACGTGTGTTTCCTTTTTGTTTAAGTAAACTTGAGTTTTTAAGAATCCTTGAAATCATTGCATACGCATACCATCCATGACATTGCATAAGCAGGTACTGTTACAGGTTTCTCATCTCCTCTCCTGTTTATTTCAAGCAGATATGTCTTCTGAACAAAGCATCAAAGATATTCAAGCACAAAATGCCCAATTTCAACAGATGTTTATAACTTTGGCAAAAGGGCAGGAGGATCTGAAGGCCCTCATCCTGAAAGAAAAAGAGAAAAGGAAGAAGAAGAAGTGCGTCGTTACCCTCAATATGGGCAGAAGGTTCGGGTGGCCACTAAAGCAATCAGTTGATGTGACTTCCTCATCTAAAGAGGGGGAAAATGTAGAGAGACAGACAAGGGAAGAGGACCCCAGTCCTGAAGTCTCTAACAATGATACCGACTACAGTAATGAGCAGTATCCTCCCACTGAGGATAGGTACAAACAATTAGAGGATTGGTTAAGTGCTATGGAAGTCAAGAGAATACCAGGGCTGGATTTTGAAGAACTGGGTTTGGTGTCCGGGGTGGTCATCCCACAAAAATTTAAGGCTCCAATCTTCACAAAGTATGATGGGGTATCTTGCCCAAAACTCCATCTATGTTCCTATGTAAGGAAGATCCAACCCCACACCGCTGATAGAAACTTGTGGGTTAATTTCTTTTAAGACAACCTGTCAGGGACTCAGCTCGAATGGTTCTACCAATTGGAGGGAACCAATGTCCGAAACTGGGAGGATTTGCTGCCTCTTTTTACAAGCAGTATCAATACAATGACGACTTGGCCCCTACTCGTACTCAACTCCAGAGTATGTCCATGGGTGCAGGTGAAGGCTTTAAGGACTACGCACATAAGTGGAGAGACTTGGTTGGGAGAGTTCAACCCCCATTATCTGACCAGGAGTTGGTTGACATATTTCTTGGGACGCTGTCTGGTCCATTCTTCAACCATTTGATTGGTAGCTCATCGGCTGGTTTTACTGAGCTGATATTAACTGGAGAAAGGGTAGAAGCTGGGATTCAGAGTGGTAAAATACAGAAAGATACCTCGTCAAGTTCAGCAAAGAAGCCTTTCACTGCTAAGAAGGAGATCAACGCCATTTATGGCCCAAGAGGTCAAAGCCGAACTTACTACCGTTCAACAGTAGGTGTTATGATGATACCAAGGTCAGAAGTTGCCGCACAATGCAACAATCAACAAAGGGTAGAAAGACCACAAAGGCAGTTCACCCGGATCAACATGACATTGGCAGAGGTTCTACCCCATCTGTTGAGATCCAATTTGGCAACCTTGAAGGAGGCTCCCAAGAATCCTAATACCTCTTCTCCTCGATACAATTCGAACGCTCGATGCGCCTATCATTTCGAAAGTCCTGGTCATGATACAAATGCCTTCTGGGCTCTAAGAAACAAAGTACAAGATTTGATTTAAGCCAAGGAGATTGAGTTCGACTCCCCGGAAAAGCCTAATGTCATAGCTTCTCCCATGCCTAAACACAACCATGGAGTTAACGCCATTGATACCGATCTGTTCGTGAACTTCGTTGATGAAGTTTCTACTCCCCTTTTGACTGTTAAGAATAATCTGTTGTAGGCTGGTTTGTTTCCAGGTTGTGATAAAGATTGCCACATATGTTCATCTCTGTCTTCTGATTGCTATTTTCTAAAAACATGTGTCCAATGCCTGATGGACAGCAGAGAAATTCTGTTTGAAAAGACTTTGATTCCAACTGCTCCATGTGAAGATATTGCTATTATAACCATTTCCGCCAATCCTTCCAAAGTCTCCTCAAGAAGACCTGTTAGGATTACATCTGCTCCAAGAATCGCTACGCTTATAATCACGGTTCCTGGTCCTGTCTCGTATGTCTCGGACAAAGTGGTCCCCTGGCATTATGGCGCTGATGTTTACTATCATGGTGTTAAACAAAACTTGAAGACCGAATAAGTTGATCCTGATGTCGGTAACATTGTCGGGACTAGCAAGATTACGAGAAGTGGAAGGGTTTTCTCTCCTGAGATCTCCCCGAAGATTGTCACTAAGCCTGTTGTTATTTCATCTTCTGCTCCCGCTAGTACTTCAGTTACCATTCCTGTTCTTACTTCTGCTGATAAGTCATCTAGGACTCGAGGCAAAGAAGCTGTAGGTGAGCCTGCCTGGACGGAGGCACCTAGAAAAATTGTTGTAGAAGCCTCTAAGCAAGAGATAGAGGAAATATTGAAAATCATTAAAAAGAGCGACTACAATATGGTCGAGCAGCTGGGGCAGACCCCATCAAAGATATCCATGTTGTCTTTGCTATTGTGTTCTGAAGCCCATGCAAATGCTTTGATTGTGTTTCTCAAGACTGTGCATGTGCCGCAAGAGACTTCAGCTGATCAATTTAAAGATTGCGTGGCTAGCCTGACTGCTGACAATGGGCTGGGTTTTTCAGATGCAGACTTGACACCGAAGGGAAGAAAGCATAATGATGATCTTCATGTCTCGATTGAATGCAGGGGCACCACTATGGCTCATGTATTGGTGGATACCGGGTCTTCGCTGAATGTTCTGCCTAAGAAGGCTCTCGATCGACTAGATTGCAAAGGTTTGACCTTAAAGCCCAGTAACATTGTGGTAAGGGCTTTTGAAGGATCGAAAAGAATGGTGCATGGGGAAGTAAATATCCCTGTCAAGGTAGGCTCTCAGACTTTCGAGTCCACATTCTATGTGATGGACATCAGACCATCGTACTCTTGTTTGTTGGGTCGTCCTTGGATCCACAAAGCTGGGGCTGTTACTTCTACCCTACACCAAATGCTAAAGTATCCGGTAAAAAGGAAGATAGTCACTGTACACGGCGAAGAGGAGTATATGGTGAGCCACCTGAACTCCTTCAGGTACGTAGAGATGGACGATGAATTTATAGAGACTCCTTGTCAAAACTTTGAAGAGGTTCCCCAGATCTTGGCATCAGCTGAGACCACTACCAGCACCAAACCTCCTTTAAAAATGGCTTCTCTCAAGGACGCTAGAGCAGTGGTTGAATAAGGTGGGAGTACCAATTGGGGACAGCTTCCTGAGTTTATTCACAAAACTGACAAATTTGGATTGAGCATTACTTCAGGGGGCTCAGAGGGGTGTTCAGCACGCTCGAGTTGGAGGACCTCCCCTATGCATCAGCAATCGAGGGGTCAATGCTATTGAAGACAATGAGGAAGATTCTGACATCGACAACTGGATCTACCCAACTACCAACAGTGGACCGAGTAATTGGACGACCAGAGATTTCATACCAGTTTCTTTTATTCCGCAGTAATTGTCTTGCTTGTTTTCTAAGTTTGTAATAAACAATTTAAACTTTATGGCCTTGTGTCTTACCCAAGGCACAATGATTCTATTTGTGAGGGTTATTATATGTCATCTCATATATCATCAATGAAACATTGGACGTTCTTTGCATACAAATTTTGCACTCTCTATTTTTTTTCTTTTCTATCTTTACTTTATCAATACAGCTATGCTCTTACACACACTCATATATCAAATTGAAAATCCATATCCACCCTGGATCCCATTGATAACAATCCTGCTATTGCCAGTTATGACTTCGGAAATCCGATCAACCAAGCCAAGGACGAAGGTGAGGATGATTGCGAGGTACCCGGAGAACTTGCTAGGCTGCTACAATAGGAAGAGAGGGCTATACAGCCTCATGAAGATCCAGTTGAGACAATAAACTTGGGCCCTGAGATAGACAGAAAAGAGGTTAAAATAGGTGCAAATCTGGAGCTTAGCGTCAAACAACAACTAATATAGATGTTGCACGACTACGTTGAAATCTTCGCTTGGTCCTATAAAGACATGCCTAGTTTATACACTGACATCGTGGTACACCATCTGCAAACTAAAGAAGACTGTCCTCCGGTTAAACAGAAGGTCTGCCGTATGCACCCTGAAATGTCAGAGAAGATCAAGGCAGAGGTCATGAAGCATTTTGATGCAGGGTTCTTAGTTGTCACCTCTTATCCGTAGTGGGTTGCTAACGTCGTTCCTGTACCTAAAAAGGACGGCAAGGTAAGGATGTGTATGGATTACAGAGATCTGAGTAGGGCAAGCCCCAAGGATGACTTCCCGCTCCCCCACATTGATGTTCTGGTTGACAACACTGCACAGCACAAGATCTTCTCCTTCATGGATGGTTTCTCTGGTTACAACCAGATCAAGATGGCTCCTGAAGACAACCTTCGTTACACAGTGGGGCACCTTCTGTTACAAAGTGATTCCTTTTGGGTTGAAGAATGCTGGGGAAACTTATCAGCATTCCATGGTCGCTTTGTTCAATGACATGATTCATCATGAGATCGAAGTTTATGTGGATGACATGATAGCCAAGTCTCAGACTGAGGAAGAGCATCTTGATTATCTCCAAAAGTTGTTTGACAGGTTAAAGATATACAAGTTGAGGTTGAATCCGAACAAGTGCACCTTTGAGGTAAGGTCGGGTAAGTTTTTGGGTTTCATCGTCAGTGACAGAGGTATTCAGGTAGACCCCGCAAAGATAAAGGCTATACAAGAAATGCCAGCTCCCCGTACAGAGAAGGAAGTTAGAGGTTTCTTGGGACGCTTGAATTATATTTCCAGATTTATTTCACATCTGACTGCTACTTGTGAGCCAATCTTCAAGCTTCTGAAGAAAGATCAAGTGGTAAAGTGGAATGATGAATACCAGACTGCTTTCGAAAGAATCAAGGAATACCTTCAAGAACTACCAATTCTGATGCCTCTAGTTGAAGGAAGACATTTGATATTGTACCTGACAGTGCTAGATAATTCAATGGGGTGTGTGCTGGGGCAGCATGACGAGTCTGATTGAAAAGAGCACGCCATTTATTACCTTAGCAAAAAGTTTACCGACTGTGAGACACGATACTCACTGCTCAAGAAAACTTGTTGCACTTTGGCATGGGCTGCTCGCCGGCTAAGACAGTATATGCTGACTCACACTACCTTGTTGATATCAAAGATGGATCCGATCAAGTACATTTTCGAGAAGCCCGCTCTCTCCGGAAGCATAGCAAGGTGGAAAATGATCTTAACTGAATACGACATACAATATACAACCCAAAAAGCAATAAAGGGGGTGTATTGGCTGATCATTTGGCTCATCAGGCCGTGGATGACTACCAGTCCATGAATTTTGAGTTCCCGGATGAGAATATTATGCTGGTGACTGACTACAAAGAACCTAGACCGAACGAAGGACCCAAGGAAGGATCCCGATGGTCTATGTATTTCTATGGAGCCTCGAACGCACTCGATAAAGGAATTGGCTCCGTGATCATATCTCCTGAGGGCTGTCATACTCCTTTCACCGCCCGATTGTGTTTCAACTGCACTAATAATATGGCGGAGTATGAAGCCTGCATCATGGGTCTTCGAGCTTCCATTGACCTAAGGATTAAGTTCTTAAGTGTATTCGGGGATTCCGCCCTAGTGATAAGTCAGATCAAAGGAGAGTGGGATACGAAGCACAGGAATCACATTCCTTACAAATAGCACATACTGACATTGCTCCCACACTTTGAGGAAATAACCTTTGAACATTTCCCACGAGAGGAGAATCAGTTAGCGGACGCGCTAGCCACTATGTCTTCTATGTTCAAAATCCGGTGGGACAACGAAGCTCCCCGAATCACCATTGAAAGCTTGGATGAACTAGCACACTGCTGCGAGATAGATACTGAAGAGGTAGCAGAAAAACCTTGGTTTCACGAAGTCAAAAGGTATCTCGAGGCTCAAGAGTATCCCGAAGGGGCATCTATCAATGATAAGAAGTTTCTGAGAAGGTTCGCTGCAAAATTACTCCTCAGTAATGAAATCCTCTATAAATGCAACCATGACTCCACACTATTACGGTGTGTAGACAAGAGAGAAGCAGAGAGGATCATGATAGATCTACATGAAGGCACCTTCAGAACCCATTCTAGTGGATATACCGTGGCTAAGAAGATCCTACGAGCAGGATATTACTGGTCCACCATGGAGGTCGATTGTTATCAGCACTCTCGAACTTGTCATAAATGCCAAATATATGCTGATAAGGTGCATGTACCTCTGGTTCCTCTGAATGTCCTGACAGCTCCTTGGTCCTTTGCCATGTGGGGAATCGACATGATCGGTGAGATCAGACCTACTACATCCAACGGGCATCGTTTCATCTTAGTAGCCATTGATTACTTTACAAAGTGGGTTGAAGCAGCCTCTTTTGCTACTGTAACCAAGAACGTTGTGGCATAATTCATCTGACACAATCTGATCTGTCGATATGGTGTACCAGAGAGAATCATCACCGATAATGGTATGAATCTCAATAACACGGTGATCACCAAACTCTGTAAGCAGTTCAAGATACAGCATCACAACTCATCTCCATACCGGCCGAAGATGAATGGCGTTGTTGAAGCGGCTAACAAGAACATCAAGAAGATTATACAGAAGATGACAGTGACATACAAAGACTGGCATGAGATACTACCATTCACTCTTCATGGGTACCGTACCTCAGCACGGACATCAACAGGGGAAACACCTTACTCTCTGGTATATGGAATGGAGGAAGTCCTACCCATTGAGGTCCAGATCCCTTCTTTAAGGATTATGAAAGATGCAGGTTTAAACAAAGACGACTGGGTCCAGACTCGAGTTGATCAATTGAATTTGATCGATGAAAAGAGACTTACTGCTATCTGCCATGGTCAGACGTATCAAAAGCGAATGATCAAGGCTTTTAACAAGAAAGTCAGGCGTCAAGAATATCAAGTCGGGGATCTAGTAATCAAACTCATCATACTCCCGCAAGGTGATCCCAGGGGAAAATGGACCCCTACTTACGAAGGGCAATTTGTGGTAAAAAACATTTTCTCGGGTGGAGCCATGGTTCTGACCACCATGGACGGTGACGACCTCCCTCACCCTGTCAATGCAGACATAGTGAAAAGATACTACGCATGATAAAAGACCCGCTAGGTCGACCAACCTAGGCAAAAATAAGGGCTTCCCGGCGAACCAAAAGGGTTCGGGAAAAAATAAGGGATGAAAATGAAGAAAAAAAATGTGTACACCCGGCAAGTCGAAAACCTGAAAAGGCGACTTGGGCAAAAAAGGGTATCCCGGTGGACTGAAATCCCGAAAGGGAGGTCCAGGCAAAAGTTAGGGATGAAAAGCATATCACTATGTCCCATTGGATCACCCTATGATCTGATCTCAGTATCAACTATCAAATTCAAACGGCATCAATCAATCAAATCAGCTTCGGACAAACAGAAAAGTAAGGGGACGCTTGAAGGCATAATGGCAATAGCAGATTTGAAACCCAATGGGATTGTTACACATAGCTGTCTTCTTTTTGTTGTACACAATATTGTATATCTTTCATTTTTACGGCGACGTTCTCTTACTAGAGCGTCAGCTTCCTTGTACAAAAACGCATGTTATAGGTCAACTTCAAAAATTAATACAAGTCATCTTTACAAAAACTATTTGTTTTTATTTTTCTGTTTTGTTTTTGCAAGAACGTTCAATGATTCATTCTTGACATATGCACTTGAATATGATTTCTATTCACAAATATTTGTATAGGAAAAATAAAGACAATTACTCATAACTTAAGAAACGGGGACGAAAAACTAAAATATCAAAATCGATAGTTACCCTGTCTAGCAGGTACCGGGACAGAGACAGCTTCGGAGAACAGTCATCAATGCATGTAACCTTGTAACTATGTATTCCCCATAGAGTAGAAGTAATTAAAGCCTCGATATCAGTTCTCTCAGAATGGGAAGTAATCTCCTTAGCCAGGGTCGTCCAGGAGCCTGACATCTTTATCCCCCGACCAAATTTCGTAATCACGAATAGACCATCATGAATTTCTAATTCCCCAAGAAGAGTTTGTTTCTCTGGATACAGGAGCTCAATCCCCGACAGAGCCCATTACTTCAGCTACGAAAATTCACCTTCCAAGATGTGCACAGACGACAAAGAGCAAATCTCCAGCACAGTCACTTCCATTCATCAGCCCCAGCGGAAGTGGAAAAGCCACAGTTCTCTACAGCAATCAGGAATTCTATACTCTCCAGCAGCCGTCAGGGATCTATTTTCCCAGGCTCGGACACTTCCCAACATGCGCATACATATCACATACAGCATAATCTCGTTTATTTTGAGAACATCATCTCACAATGAATTTCATGCATCGCATTTGACTAACCCTGTTATCTTTTTAGGAAAGATAGTTATCACCAACAATTCCAACAGTTATACATGTAATATCTGCAAGCAATCAAGGGAAAATCAGTTCCCGAAACCAAACAAGCCCTACTACCTAGGCTTTCATTTCGAAGTAACCCTACTACCCAGGTTTCTTCCCACAAGCCCTACTACTCAGGCTTTCATTTCGATGTAACCCTACTACCCAAGTTTATTCCCACAATCCCTACTACCCAGGCTTTCATTTCGAAGTAACCCTACTATCCAGGTTTCTTCTTACAAGCCCTACTACCCAGGCTTTCATTTCGAAGTAACCCTACTACCCAGGCTTTCATTTCGAAGTAACGCTACTATCCAGGTTTCTTCCCACAAGCCCTACTACCCAGGCTTTCATTTCGAAGTAACCCTACTACCCAGGTTTCTTCCCACAAGCCCTACTACCCAGGCTTTCATTTCGAAGTAACTCTACTACCCAGGTTTCTTCCCACAAGCCCTACTACCCAGGCTTTCATTTCGAGGTAACCCTACTATCCAGGTTTCTTCCCACAAACCCTACTACCCAGGCTTTCATTTCGAAGTAACCCTACTACCCAGACTTTCATTTCGAAGTAAACCTACTACCCAGGCTTTCATTTCAAAGTAACCCTACTACCCAGGCTTTCATTTCGAAGTAACCCTACTATCTAGGTTTCTTCCCATAAGCCCTACTACCCAGGCTTTCATTTCGAAGTAACCCTACTACCCAGGTTTCTTCCCTCAAGCCCTACTATCCAGGCTTTCATCTTGAAGTAACCCTACTATCCAGGTTCCTTCTCCCTTGTCTCCAGACAACAATTTACAACACGGTGAGGCCTGGACCCGACCAGATACGGTCGATTCCACATTTCCTCAGTAAGTCGCTGTACAGCTTGGACCCTGACCAGGTGAACATTCTACTTTCATCTCTTCAATCAAGATTTAATTCCCAGTAGAGTAATGGACAACCAAAGCTCCTAGACTCTACTTCCCAGTGCATAAATCAACATTCCCCGGCAAAGTCCCCCTCAACAGCAGGTACAGGAATTCTCGCCAAGGAATCTCTTACGCAACCAATTTTTTCCGGATGGCATCTTTAAGCCCATCTCCGACGATTCCCCATCGCTTTCCAAATGGCATATTTAAGCTCATTCCTTATACCCTCAGTCATCATATCACCGAGTGCAAATTTCTGGGCACACTAATGTCCAATCATCTTCCACCTTCAGATCAAGAAAGGCTGACCAGCCAATCTACATCCTCAGGCTTAAGAAGATTGAACAGGGGCAACTGTTGTACCCCAAAATTTTCCCTCTCATTTCCCACAGGATCACCCTTAACCCTCAGGTTTGTTCCCATCCAATTTCAAGCTTTGAATTACAAATTTTCCAAGAAAATCATCCACAAGGGCAAAATGGTCATTTGCATACTGAAAAGTCAAACTTTGACTTTTGGATCAAAATCAAGTTTCAAGATCATATTTCAGCAAGACATGTTGAAATATGAAGTTTGTTTCATCAAGAAATTCAAAAGTCAAAAACTAATTTGGAGAAGTCAAAATTCTAAATACTTAGAATTTTTCTAAGTGTTTAAGAAATATGACAAGCTCAGAACTTCTGGTCAGATTTTCACCATGATGCAAGCTAATTCTGGAAAAACTTCTGATTCAATAGTTATAGATTTCAATGAGATCTAAAACATTGCAGAATAGAACTTCTCCTAGAAATAATGGGATTTCAAGTTATAAAATCCTTGAAGACACGTCCATGAAACTAAAGCACTCAGCAAATTCTGGACACTTTCAAGACAGAGTTTGGTCAGAACTTCTGGGCCAGTTCTCACGAAGGATCAGTCAGAGTTTGCAAGGGTAAGTCAAAGAAGGTTACAAAGCATGCTACAAGCTTCTTAGAAAATCTGAGAGCTCCTTCAGAACATGCTGGATCCAGGAGATACAAGGATCAGAAGATTGGATGTCTATTTTAAGATACGCTGAAGCTGAACTTCTGATCCAGAACTAAGCAATGATGTAGAGTTTCACATGGCAGGATTTCTGATTTGATAAATCTCATCATCATTTAATGCTCATTTAATGCTCACAACCACTTTTGAGCTTTTACCCAAAGGATTTCCCCCACGTGTACCTCTATTGTCTTGGGAAAGTAAACTTTTATGCAAAAGGGTGCTAGGCTCATTTGTTTCTTTTCCTTAATTTTGGCTGACAAATCCAGCTTAGGAGTTGCTAAACCTGCTAGCCATCCTGCTTTATGCCTTGAACCATGCTTGTTTAAAGCTTACTTCAAGATCAAGTCAGCGTCTAGCGTATGATTTGGTGCCACTTGACCTCTAAAAAGTACTAAATCTTTGCCTATAAATTGAACTCCATTGGCAACTGTAAAGAGGTCAGAAATTTGAGAAAGAAAAGCCTTGAACCCCTGCAAAAATTCCAAGAGTCCAAAAAACTGCAAACACCAAACTACAAAAACCTGTTGGCTTTTAGAGAGGGAATTGTCAAAATAAAGAAAAGAAAATGGTGATACCTTCATAAAAAATCCAGAACTCCCAAACAGAAAACCAAAACCTTTGTTCTTCCCTTGAAGTAAAAGAATTTGGTATTTTCTCTTCCGTTGCTCTTGCTGATTCCAGAATACCTGAAGGCAGCAGCTCAAGTTCCAAATACACCCTCCAGGTTAAAGGTAAGTCTTTCTGACTCTACATCTTTTCATCCAAAACATCATAAAACATGTAGATATCATAGTATTGATGTTGTCAGTATCATTGCGTAAGTAGAAAGATTATGGATAAGAACTTCCTGGTTAAGGCTAGACTCAGGATCAGGATCAGAACTTCTATAAACTGTTGTGCTTTTACCCTTCTGATTTGCTGTTTGTTGAAAACTGAATAAGTTATCGTTATGCTGATTGATAAGAGAAAAGAGTTGAAATGTAACACAGAACTTCTGAGTTCTCTTCACCATTTTAACACACAGAACTTCTAGGATTTTCTCACTGTTTAAGCACACAAAACTTTTGAGTTCTCTTCACCATTTTAACACATAGAACTTCTAGGATTTTCTCACTGTTTAAGCACACAGAACTTCTGAGTTCTCTTCACTATTTTAACACACATAACTTCTATGATTTTCTCACTGTTCAAACGCACTGAACTACTGATGTTCACTCACTGTTTTAACACTTAGAACTTCTGATTCTTACATGCTGATAGCGCACTGAACTGTTGATGTTTATTCACTATTTTAGCGTAACACAAAACTTTTGACTTTTGACTCACTGTCTGGACACCCTCCAGAACCTCTGTGTTTTCCCTCTAATGTGTCTTGCAGGACCTCAGAGTGTACCAATCCAGAACTTCTGATTCCATTGACGTTCCTTTCTGAGTCATCACGCGCCTGGCCTCAGAACTTCTGATCCTTGTTTATTTTGCTTGCAGTAGCATGTTGTTTCTGTCTTTCATTCATTTCCCTTTTCATCATTTTTAATATTAACACAAAAGGACATAAACATATTTTCTTTCATTAATTAATTTAGTTATTTTTTCAGTAAGACAAAAACATTTTCTAAACAAGTCCTTTTTCTTTCTTATATTGTACATTTCAATATGGTTGTAATAGTAACTTAGGATTTAATTTTATTTGCAACCCCCATTCATAAATATGTACCCCCATCCCTAAAATATTGTAATAGCGTAGGACTTTACATTTCTGCAATTTATCGCTTTCGAATGTAAATGCTAGTAATTAGGGTGTGTATGGCAAGACATGAAATCAATAAATAGATCACCCTAATCAAGACTAAAATCCATGCAATCAAACACACGTGCACACTAGATCCCTCAAGGTTAACTCCATTTGTTGCCTAAAAAATGGTCATGTTATGCATGTGGGGTGTCCTGGCAAAAATGATCGAAATACAAGATCATAGTCCCTCGATGACGCTATAAATGTTTCCTTTCAAAATGATCTTAGTCCCTCAAAAAGAAATGCTAAGATACCTCACAACATTGCTAATCATGGCTATACGACGACCCACGCCCGTCCCATTCACATCCAACGATGGGGCTTCTTACCAAAAAAATGGTAAGATAGCAACGTCTAAAGGAGGAGGAAAAGAATATCTAAGACCTTTTGAGTAGGTAGATTTCTCCTAATTACTTGCTCTATTTCAAACAAAATATCCTTGTTATTTTCAAAACAATCACACACAATTTCAAAAAGTCTTACAAACATTGAAAACATTTTCAAAAGATCAACATCTTTGTATACATTCTTACGAACGAGAATCATTACAAAGATTGCCTAAACGATGGCCTCTTTACCAAATACTTTCAAAAACCATACGAAGCATCGTTTCAAACAAAAGCAAGTGATTTAGCAAGTAACTAAGAGCCCATGGAAAACCATGGATAAAAATGGTGCTAATACCTTCCCTTTTCATAATCTACCCCCTGAACTCAAGAAAACATCTCTAAAGGTCTTTCATGTGCTTTTTCACCTTTCCTTTTGGATAAAAGAAAAGTCAGTGGCGACTCTTGCTAAACCACAAAATTTGCGATAAAACGCAAAAACCTTCAAGTCAGTTCTCCCACCGTATCACAAAGGAATTGATGTACTCAAAGCTTTAATTTATTAATATAACGTGTGTTTCCTTTTTGTCTAAAATAAATTTGAATCTTAAGATCCTTGAAATCATTGCATACGCATTTATCATTCATTATAACATAAGCAGGTTTCTTGCAACAAGTCTCCTCATCTCTCTACTGTTTATTCAGTAAGATGGATCTCGAGCAAACAGTGAAGCACCTCCAAGCTCAGAATGCACAGTTTCAACAGTTATTCTTAACTCTAGCCAAAGGACAAGAAGAGTTGAAGACCTTGTTGGCTGAGGAGAAGAAAAAGAAGACGGAAAAGATAACCGGAGTTCTAAACATGGGAAGAAGATTCCAAGGGAAAACAAGAAGGGCTTTAGACTTTGCGACAACATCCAATGAGAAAGACAATCAAGATAGGAAAAGCAAGGAAACAATTGTCCAGTCAGATTCAGAAGAGGAAGAGGAAGAAGAAGACTATTCTGAAGAACAATAGCCTCCAGCCAACGACAAGTATAAACATCTAGAAGAACGGTTTATTTCAATGGAAATCCAAAAAGTGCCTGGACTGGACTTTGAGGAGTTGGGGCTGGTATCGGGAATTGTCATTCCTCCAAAATTCAAAGCACCTGTGTTCGCCAAATATGACGGAGTCTCATGCCCCAAAATGCATCTCCGGTCCTATGTGAGGAAAATACAGCCCCATACCATTGACAAAGATTTATGGGTACACTTCTTCCAAGACAGTCTGTCTGGAACTCAACTTGATTAGTTTTATCAGTTAGAAAGATCCAATGTTCATAACTGGGAAGATCTTGCTGCAGCTTTTTACAAACAATACCAATACAATGCTGATCTTGCGCCTACCCGTACTCAACTCCAGAGTATGGCCATGGTTTCAAGTGAAGGCTTCAAGGACTATGCGCAAAAATGGAGGGACTTGGCCGGAAGAGTTCAACCTCCCCTATCTGAAAGAGAGTTGGTAGACATGTTTTTGGGCACCTTGTCTGGTCCCTTCTTCAATCACTTAATTGGGAGTTCATCGATAGGTTTTACTAAATTGATATTGACCAGAGAAAGGGTAGAATCTGGGATAAAGAATGGAAAGATTCAAAAAGATGCATCCTCTGCTGCTGTAAGGAAGCCATTCATCAGAAAGAAAGAAGTGGTTGTTGTATATCCTCAAAGAAATCAAGATAAGGCCGAATGCCGTCCAATGGTGGGGGTTGTTATGATTCCTAAACCTGCACCTGATCAGCAAAGAAACAACCAACAAAGAATGGAAAGACCAGTCAGACATTTCACCAGAATTAACATGACAATCTCTCAAGTATTTCCACATCTGTTAAGATCCAACCTAGTGACTTTGAAAGAAGCTCCAAAGAACCCTAACACAACCTCTCCTCACTATCATCCTAATGCCCGCTGTGCATACCACTATGAGAGTACCGACCATGACACTAACAATTGTTGGGCTCTGAAGAACAAAGTATAAGACCTCCTTGAAGCGAAAGAGATTTAATTCGATGCGCCAGAAAAGACCAATGTCATTTCTGCCCCTATGCCCAAGCACGACCATAATGCCAACGCCATTGAAGAAGATATGTTTGTTACTTCAGTTGATGAACTTATGACCCCACTCCTAACTATCAAAAGGAACTTATTGAATGTCAGTGTATACCCAAGCTGTGATGAAAGCTGTCATTTCTATTTGTCTTCACCAACCAACTGCCCTTTATTGAAAACAGGCGTTCAGTTCCTAATAGATAACAAGGAAATTTTATTCAAAAAGACTTCTGTTCCAACTGTTTCTTATAATGATGTTTCCATCGTTACCATTTCCGACAATTCGTCCAGGGTCTCCACCAAAAGACCCGTTAGAATTACATTAGTTCCAAAAGTAGATCCTTTGATAATTACAATGCTTGGACCAATCCCGTATTTGTCAGACAAAACTGTACCATGGAATTATGGAGGAGATATCTACTACCACGGTATCAAGCAAGATTGGCCAACTACCAAAGATTCAAGTTCTGAGAAGGTTGACTCCAATATCAGTAATATTGCAGGGACTAGCAAGATTACCCGAAGCGGAAGGATATTCTCTCCAGAAATTGCTCCCCCAAAAGCAGTTTCTAGACCCGTAATCATTCCTGTCATTGTTGCTCCTCCAAAGGTTGTTCCCAGTCCTATAATCATTTATGCTAATACTCCTACTGACAAAGCTATTACAACCCCTGTTATCACTCCTACTGGCGTTCCTGCTGTCGAGTCAACCGAGACTCGAGGTAAAAGTATTCTGATTGAGCCTGTCCGGACGAAGGCACAATCATTGGCTATCCCTGAGACCTCCCGGAAAGAGATGGAGAAAATTATAAAGATCATAAAAATAAGCGACTACAATGTAGTTGAGCAACTAGGGAAAACTCCATCTAAAATTTCTATGCTGGCTTTATTACTATGTTCTGAGGCGCATGCAAAGGCCTTGGTAAAGTTCCTTAAAACTGCCCATGTACCCCCAGAAACATCTGATGATCAGTTCCAAGACTACGTAGCCAACTTGACTGCAGATAATGGTTTAGGTTTTTCGGATGCTGATTTAACGCCAATAGGAAGGAAGCATAATGAGGCATTACATGTCTTAGTGGAATGCATGGGCACAACCTTGGCTCATGTCTTGGTGGACACTAGCTCGTCTCTGAATGTATTGCCTAAAAACGCTCTTGATAGGCTTGACTGTGAGGGATTGACATTGAAACCAAGCAACATAGTAGTGAGGGCCTTTAACGGCTCAAAAAGGATGGTGCATGGGGAAGTGGATATCCCCATAAAGGTTGGAAACCAAACATTTGATTCAACTTTTTATGTAATGGATATTCGCCCTTCATATTCCTGCTTGCTAGGCCGACCGTGGATTTACAATGTTGGCGTTGTTACTTCTACGTTGCACCAAATGCTGAAATACCCGATTCAAGGGAAGATTATCACCGTTCATGGAGAAGAAGAGTATATGATCATCTATCTCAATTCCTTCAGATATGTGGGGTTAGATGGTGAATTTATTGAAACTTCATTCCATCACTTTGAAGAAGTCCCACAAGATATGGCAGTGACCAAGGTTGTGTCTCAAGTTCCCAAGATCACAAGGCCTCCACTCGGGATGTCATCTTTAAAGGATGCCAAGGCAGTGATAGAAGAAGGTGGGTGCACTATTTGGGGACAACTCCCAGATATCCCATACAAATTTGACAAGTTTGGTATGGGTTTCACTTCAGGTGCCCAGAAGGTTGTACGTCATGCTCGTGCTGGAGGACCACCCTTGAAGATCAGCAACCGCGAAGTCAATGCGGTGGAAGATGATGAAGACAGCTACAACCTGGAGGATTGGATTTTCCCAACTGTCAGTGTAGGGATCAGCAACTGAGAGGCTAGAGATTTTGTCCTGATCACTTTTATCCCACAGTAATTTGTCTTTACATTTTGTTGGATCTGTAATATTAAAACAATTCAGACTCTTAAAACTTTGTGTCTTACCTGAGGCACAATGGTCCATTTGTAAGGGTTATTATCTCATTTTCATATGACATCAATGAATCATGGACGTTTTTGCATACAAACTTGGTGCTCATTATTTTTCTTTTTTACATTTTCATTTATTTAAAAGATAGTTATACTCTTACACACACTCACACTCATAATGCAGGTTTACATCCATTCGGGATCCCATGGGTAACGATTCTGCTATAGCCTTCTGTGATTATGAACATCTAATCTACCAAGCCGAAGATGAAGGTGAGGAAGATTGTGAAGTACCAGGGGAACTTTCCAGATTACTACAACAAGAAGAGAGAACCATTCAGCCCCACGAGGAACCAGTGGATACAATCAATCTAGGTACCGAAGAAGACAAAAGAGAAGTCAAGGTGGGTACCAATCTGGAACCCAGTGTCAAGGAGCGTCTGATTCAGTTGTTACACGAGTATGTTAAGGTCTTTGCCTGGTCGTATGAAGACATGCCAGGACTTGATGCAAATATTGTGGTACATTGTCTACCTACAAAATAGGACTGCCCACCAGTAAAATAAAAGGTCCGTCGAATGAGACCAGATATGTCAGAGTAGATTAAAGCTGAATTCATGAAGCAATTCAATGTTGGATTATTGGTCGTCACCTCTTATCCGTAATGTGTTGCCAATGTTGTTCCCGTGCCCAAAAAAGACGGCAAGGTACGAATGTGCATGGACTACAGAGATTTGAATAGGGCAAGCCCTAATGATGATTTCCCACTTCCCCATATTGACATCCTAGTTGACAATACGACACGGCAAAAAGTGTTTTCCTTCATGGATGGTTTCTCAGGTTACAACCAAATCAAAATGGCACCTGAGGACATGGAGAAGACAGCCTTTGTCACACAATGGGGGACATTCTGCTACAAGGTTATGCCGTTCGGACTGAAGAATGCTGAGGCAACCTATCAGCGTGACATGGTAGCTCTATTTCACGACATGATACATCATGAAATAGAGGTCTATATGGACGACATGATAGCTAGATCTCAAACAGAAGAAGAGCATCTTGATCATTTACAGAAACTGTTTGAGAGACTAAAGAAATACAAGCTGGGGTTGAACACAATAAAGTGCACATTTGGGGTAAGGTCTGGTAAACTCCTAGGATTTGTCATCAGCAATAAAGGTATTGAAGTAGATCCTGCCAAGGTGAAAGCGATACAAGAGATGCCTTCTCCTCGTACTGAAAAGGAAGTCAGAGGATTCTTGGAACGTTTAAACTACATTGCCAGATTCATTTCCCACCTGACATCTACTTGTGAACCAATCTTCAAACTACTAAAGAAAGATCAAGTAGTCAAATGGAATGATGAGTGCCAAACTGCTTTCGACAAGATCAAAGAGTACCTGCAAGAGCCTCCTATTTTGATGGAACCAGTCGAGGGAAGCCCATTGATCATGTATCTGACCGTTTTGGAAAATTCAATGGGGTGTGTGATGGGGCAGCATGACGAGTCTGGCCGAAAAGAGCACGCTATTTATTACCTGAGCAAAAAGTTTACCGAGTGACAAACAAGATATTCACTGCTCGAGAAAACTTGTTGTGCTCTGGCATCGGCTGCTCGCTGGCTAAGACAGTATATGCTGACCCATACTACCTTCTTGATATCTAAAATGGATCCAATAAAATACATCTTCGAGAAGCCTGCACTCTCTGGGAGATTAGCGAGATGGCAGATGATCCTGACAGAATATGATATACAGTATACTAACCATAAAGCAATAAAGGGAAGTGTACTAGCTGATCACCTTGTTCACCAAGCTGTAGAAGACTACCAGTCCATGAAGTTCGAATTCCCAAATGAAGACATCATGATGGTAAACAACTATGAAGAATTTAGACCATATGACGGACCTGAACAAGGATCTCGATGGACCCTGGTTTTTGATGGGGCATCTAAATCACTCGACAATGGTATTGGTGTTGTACCCATATCTCCAGAAGGATGTCACACTCCCTTTACGGCAAGACTCTGCTTCAATTGTACAAATAACATGGCGGAATAAGAAGCGTGCATCTTTGGTCTCAAAGTTGGCATAGACTTGGGGATCAAATCTTTGAATGTATTCAGAGATTTAGCTTTGGTTATCAGCCATATCAAAGGGGAATGGGACACCAAACACCCTAACCTTATCCCTTACAAAGAACATGTTTTAACATTGCTCCCACATTTTGAGAAGATTACCTTCGAGCACTTCTCGCGAGAAGAAAATCATCTAGTAGATGCACTAGCCAAAATGTCATCTATGTTTAAACTTAAATGGGATAACGAGGCTCCCCAGATCACCATTGAACGAAAGGATGAACCAACACACTATCACGAGATTAATACTGAAGAAGTAGCGGACCAGCCTTGGTTTCACGAAGTCAAGAGGTATCTCGAAACCCAAGAATATCCAGAAGGAGCTTCAGTAAATGATAAGAAGTTCTTAAGGATATTCTCTGCTAAATTCTTCCTTAGTAATGACATTCTTTACAAACGCAACCATGACTCTGTGTTATTTCGGTGCATAGACAAGGTTGAAGTTGAAAGGATCATGGTTGAGTTTCATGAAGGCACTTTTGGCACCCATTCCAGTGGGCATACAATGGCAAAAAAAATCCTACGGGCAGGCTATTACTGGTTTACCATTGAAGTAGATTGCTATCAACACTCTCGAACTTGCCACAAGTGTCAGATTTATACTGACAAGGTGCACGTACCTCCGATTCCTCTGAATGTCTTGATAGCTCCTTAGCCCTTTGCTATGTGGGGTATTGATATGATTGGGGAAATCAAACCAACAGCCTCCAATGGACACCGCTTCATCTTAGTGGCCATTGACTATTTTAACAAGTGGGTGGAGGCAGCTTCTTTCGCTTCCGTTACCAAGAATGTTGTCGCTCGGTTCATCAAGCAAAATCTCATATGTCGTTACGGTATCCCAGAGAGGATCATTACAGACAATGGTACGAACCTGAATAATACTATGATCACCGCCCTGTGCGAGCAATTCAAGATCCAGCATCACAATTCTTCCCCTTACCGGCCAAAGATGAATGGTGTTGTTGAAGCCGCGAATAAGAACATTAAAAAGATCATATAGAAAATGATAGTCATGTACAAATACTGGCATGATATGCTACCATTCGCTCTCCACGGATATCGTATCACAGCTCACACGTCAACCGAGGCAACACCCTATTCTCTGGTATACGGCATGGAGGCTGTCTTGCCAATTGTGGTCCAGATCCCCTCTCTGAGAATTATGAAGGATGCAGGGCTAAATGAAGATGATTGGATCCAGACTTGACTTGATCAACTAAACTTGATTGATGAAAAAAGGCTTACTGCTGTCTGCCATGGTCAAATGTATCAAAATCGGATGATCAAGGCTTTCAACAAAAAGATTAGACGCCAAGTGTATCAAGTTGGAAATCTGGTGATCAAACATATCATACTTCCGCAAAGTGATCCTAGGGGAAAATGGACTCCTACATACGAAGGACCATTTGTAATCAAAAACATATTCTCTAGTGGAGCAATGATCTTGACCACCATGGATGGTGACGACCTGCCGCACCCTGCAAATGCAGACATAGTCAAAAGATACTACGCATAAGAGACCCTCTAGGTTGACACACCTAGGAAAAATAAGGGCATCCCAACGAACCAAAAAGGTTCGGGCAAAAAGTAGGGATAAAACAAAAAAAAATTGTACACCCGACGAGCTAAAAACCAGAAAGGGCGGCTTGGGCAAAAAAGGGTATCCTGGTGGATTGAAAACCCGAAAGGGAGGTCCAGGCAAAAGTTAGGGAATTAAAGCGTATGACTATGTCTCGTTGGATCATCTTACGGACAACATGACAAAATCAGAGGTTCTGATCAATTCTCGTTGGACAATCTTTGGACGAGGAAATAAATAGACAAGATGCTCGGAGACACGAAGGTTATAGCAGAATGGGAACCCCATGGGATTATTACACATAGATATCTTTTCTTTGTATCAAAATTTTCATTTTTACGACGGTATTCTCTTACTAGAATGTTTGTCTCATTGTACAAAAATACTTACTCAAAGTCAATACAAATATATCCCTTTGAAAGTGCAAAACTACCTATTTTTCTTTTTTCTTGTGTTTTATTTATAAAAACGTCCAATGATTTATTTTTGAACATTAGCATCTGAACATAATTATTGTTTATAAATAAAAAAAATAGAAAGACAATCACTGGCGGCTTTAAGAGATAGAGAAATCTCTCTAAGCTATTTCCATGAAATCCGCCACAGTGTGCAGTTTAACCCCCAGTGGAACAAAGCTTCCAGTTATCAATCCCCGGTAGAAGTCGTCGAATTTCTCAGGATCTCCCAACAGGATTTTACAAGCAGTACACGACATTTCCCTTACAACAGAGTTTATTTCCCTAAGTAGAAATTCATCAACACTCCAACTTCATAACATGAAGACTTACACTCCATATCCTCAGCAATGGTCAGGGATTTATTTTCCCCAATACAAGCAGTGCAGCAAATTAACTCACATACGCATACATCGCATCCATATATCATAAACCTTGATAACACGAATGCATTATACCATGCATTTCATACAACATGACTTTTCATTTTAGCTAACATTTTACCCTTTTTAGGATAAGGTTAATAACTACCATTAACAATGTTCAAGGTTTTCAGATACAGTACAGATACGCTCCAGATACGGATGCCATTCTGATACTCATTCATATTCAGCTTTCAGATACAGTTTGGATACGCTCCAGACACAGATTCCATTCTAATACTCATTCAAATTCAGCTTTCAGATACAGTTCGAATACGCTTCAAACACGAATGCCATTATGATACTCATTCAGACTCTCTTTCAGATACAGTTCAGATACGCTTCAGACACAGATGACATTCTAATACTCATTCAGATGCAGTTCAGATACACTCCAGACACGGGTGCCATTCTAATACTCATTCAGATGCAGTTCAGATACACTCTAGACATGGATGCCATTCTGATACTCATTCAGATTCAGCTTTCAGATACAGTTCAGATACGCTTCAAACACGAATGCCATTCTGATACTCATTCAAACTCTCTTTCAGATTCAGCAATCACTTTTGGATGGCATATACAAGCCCATCTCCAACAAATCTCTATCATCCCTCCAAATGAGATCTTTAATCCCATTCCCTCTACCATCACATCACCGAGTGCAAATTTCTGGGCACTCTAGTGTCCAATCATCTTCCACCTCCGAGTCACGAATGGCAAAGCTCGCCAATCTAACTCTTCAGGCTTAAGAAGATTGAATAAGGGCAGCTGTTGTACCCCAAAATTTTCCCTCTCACTTATCAATAATTTGCTCACAAGATCTCCTTGGGCTCAAGACTGCACTAGGGTTTGATCAGCTCAAGACACCTCCTTAAGCACTAATGACCAAAACTAGGGTTTGAGTTTGCACAAGTATTTTTGAACTTTCTATGCCCCATATGATTTTCATGGATCATTATGGACCCCCCAGATTACTCATGTCAAGTTTCAAGCCCTGGATCACATTTTTTATCAGTCAATTGAGCAGTTGACCTAAAAATCAGTTATATTGGGGAAAAAGTCAACTATGGTCAATTTACAGTCAAACTTCATAATTTTTTATCCCCATCAACTTTTTTAAACTCATGTATCATTTGATCAAGTTTGTACCACAATTCCTCAAGAAGTTTGATCAAATCTCCAAAAGGGCAAAATGGTCAAAATTAGGGTTTTAACTGGGAAAGGGAAATTTCTGATTTTTGACCTAGCAAATGATCAATTGGTTTAAGGCATGATCTCAAGAGTCCAATTGCATAATTTTTACCTAATTACATGGTTCAAAACATTTCAAGTCCATTGGATTGACAGATGAATTTTGCAATCAACTGATCAAAAGTCAATTATATATATTCAAAAGTCAAACTTTGACTTTTTGGTCAAATTCAAGTGCCGAAGATCATAATTCATCAAAACATGTCAAAATATGAAACTTATTCATCAAGAAATCAAAAAGTCAAGATTTCATTTTGAAAAGTCAAATTTCTAAACTTAGAAATTTTTCCAAGTGTTGGAAATTTCATGTTTTTTCATAACTTTGAGCAAAATTTTCACCATGATGCCAGATGATTCAAGAGAAACTTCAAACATCAAAGTTGTATATCTCCATGAAATCTACAACTTTTCTTTACATAACTCCTTCCAAAAATGTTTGGATCTCAAGTTATAATTTTATGAACATATGGTCATGAAACAAAATACTTAGTGAAATTTTGTCCTATTTTGGTCAGGATTTTGATCCAACTTCATGTCACTTTTTCATATAGTTCCAAGGGGAATCTCCAAAATCAATTCAAATATGGGTTGTAGAGCACATTTCAAGATTTCTAAAATGTCCAAGAACTCCTTGAGATCATTCTTGATTAGGGAGAATCGGAGAGATGAAGTTAGGGTTTTATCACTTTAATTACAAGTCATTTTAGTGGTGAACAAAATTCAAATTCAAACTATGCTGGATAAACACTACTTTGCACGCCTCAAACTTGTTAGGCACTCCATAATTAATGGTTTACACAGCTGTTAGAGGCCTCACTTCAAGCATTCAATGCATGGACATGCTTTATATCCATTTTTGGAAGAAAGGTTACATTGCCATTTTGATAAAGTGACTTTTTGTAGAAAACTTGTTCTTGAGCCTTGCACTTGTTCTCTTCTGATCAAACAGGTCCTATAACTCATGAGAAATGTTTCAAACATTTACAATCACCCATCTCATGCTTGTACCTCTCCTTGAAACTTGTTTCCCTCTTTTCTTCAAAATCAAGTAACCTAGCCAAAAGCTAGAAACTTGTACTTTGATGGTCCAAAGCTCTCAAACACTTTTGTTTATACATACACAAACTATTTGATACAAACACACGAATGATCAAGCCTTGAAAACACCTAGAACTCAGAATCACACTTCACACTTCCATTTTCACACAAACTGAACAAAAACTTGAAACTCATAATCTACTCGTGTGTTTCTTGGCCTTTTGGTTTCTAAAGTTTCTAAACATCATATAGAGTTGATCCCACACCCTGTTATAGAATTGTAACACCATTAACACCATCCTCCATTTTCAAAAACAGAGCTCTGCACATTGACTTCTCCAGACCATTTCATCCATCCATTGCTCAAGCTAATCGTTACATTAGCTTTCTGGGACCTCAAGGAAGCTAACCTGATCATCACCATCACTTGAAACAAGCTCAAACTCAAAACACGATTTCCAGTTTTGAGGTAAGTTTTCTAACTTTGGAACTCTTCATACAGGCATCATCAATGATTTATTTGTGAACAAAACATGTAGATATCATTTCCCTGAATCTAACTATGTCCATAGTTTCCATTAATTTTGCTTAAGCTTAGAGAATTTTGAAACTGAAATTTCTGAGATTTTTAGGGTTCAGATTAGGGCCATTAAAATTCATGCTTATCTTTGATCTATAGTTTTAATACTTTACATTTTTGAAACCGTGAGAAAATTTGCTATAAATTTCATGTTTACAGTTTTCATTTTTGATGAGAAATGAGCAAGTTACAGTTGGTCTGGCTGGAGGTTGAAGATGAAGTCATCATGGTGCGTTTTGCCTTGTATATTTATTGATTTGCCTATGTTAACGGATGTATAGCCACCGCAGTGGTAGAAGCGCACACCTGTAACCTTTGGGACCTGGGTTCGAGCTCCAGTGGTACTCTTTTGCATTTTTTTTACATGTTTTGCATTCCTGAATTTTTTTTGCAAGCGCCTGGGCCTTTTTGGGCTTGTATTGTTTTTATTTTATTTTTGCTTACTAACCCCCTTGCAGGCTGTTTGCACCCCTGGCCCAATTTATTTTATTTTCTTATTTTTATTTTATTGATTTCCTTAATATATTTTCTAAATACTAAAAAAATCATAAAAATACAAAAAATGATAGATTTATATTTTGGCTTATTTTATTTTTATTTTTCTCACAAAAAATATTTTTATTAACTATACTTTATTTATTTTTACTTATTATCTTGTAAAATTAATTAAAACTAGGTTATTAGTTATTTTCTTTCACACTAATTAAAATATATTATTTTTGATATAAAAAAGACTAAAAATATTTTATAAAGCTATAAATATTTTCAAGACAAAAATACCAAAAAATACTTTTCTTAAACTCATATTCTTTTGATTAATTAATAGAACTAGGGTTTTATTTAAAATCTTTTCTTAAAAAATTTAAGTTTAATTAATTATTTTCTTTAATTAATTAGGTTAAGACAATTTCCCTTTCTCTTGTGAAAACCAAACAAAGATCCATTATCTTTACATTTTGCATTTTTGTATATTTATTCATTTTTACTTTGTATTTACTTATTTCTTTGTACATTGATACCAATTCAATATGGTTGTAATAGACTAATTAGGTTTACAATCTTGCAATCTGTAACACTCGTAATTTAATTAAATTATTTTTGGAATATTTGAAAAGATGTGTTGTGATTAATTGGATTTAATAATTTTATTAAGTGGTGAAATAATATTAGAAGTATAATATTATTTGATGTGGGCTTGTTTTTAAGGAATGAAAGTAGTAATAAGGGGGTGTATTAGTTTTAAGTCTAATAAGGAATAAAGAATAATAGGTTATTGTATTGTTGCTAGAAAGAATAGAAAAGAGGAGGCAGTAGAAGAATAAGGATTGAGAAGAAGAACGTGAAGCTGCTGGAAAAAGAGGAAAAATGGAAAAACAAGGTTTCGACCGGAAGATTATAAAGCGACCCTCAATCTAAGGTAAGGGTGGGGTTCTGACTCTATAATTGGGTTCATGATAATTGGTATGTGGGGTTAGAGGTGATTGTTGTCTTGTTCATGAATTGAATGTTTATGATGTTGTATGATGTGAAATTGATGAATTATAGATGAATGATGATACCTCGAAGCTGTTTAATTGATGCAGAATTATAAGGTAACTGTAAGTAATGATTATCTATGATGAGATTAAGTTTTTAGGGCTTAAAGTATAGAACCCGTAGTGAAAACACATAGGAAATCACATAATTTATGCAGGATGGAGCAGTATGCATCGACCCCAAACATGATGTGTCGATACAAGAAGGTTTAGAGACTCATGATGAGTCGACACGAAGAGGTTTTGCATCGATACATGAGTGCTTTTAGATTCAGGATAAGTCGATCCATAGGGGCATGTGTCGATACATGCTGTGTGTAAGACTCAGTATGAGTCGATCCAAGAGAGGATGCGTCGACTCATGTTGCAAATTCAGTGCAGAACGCGTCGATCCAAGGAGTTATGCATCGACCCATGTTGTCTGGTTTTTGGCAGATTCAGTTTGAAAATGCTGTAACTTGAGTTTTCGGATGCCGTTTGAGATGTCGTTCGAAGCGTTAAATAGCTAACGCGGTGAGCTTTATTCCTGAGGATTTAAATGAAGAATAGGAAGTGAAGTCCTAATAGCCAGTTTATGGATTTAGAGTTAGTTCCCGTGTTGATCGTTACGTTGATTTTGTATGTAGAATGATGAAGATGAGATGCTTAGAGGCTGCTATTTGGTTTGTAACAGTAGGACTAATAATAATAATGATGTAAGATTAAAGAATAGTAGTGTGTAGATGTTTGATGACTTAGAAGTAAGCCTTAGTTGATTAGCTAATTTTAGGTAATATCCAGTATAGGCCTATGGTCAACATTGTGAAATTGATGAGTTACTGTCGTATTAAAGTACAGCTGAGTTGTTGATGAGATGTTATTAATGAAGTTGTGTTTGATGAATAAATGATGTTTGATGAATAAATGATGTTTGATGAATTATTATGAATGATATGAGATATTTGATGAAGAGATGTTGAGATGCTTTTAAGATGTAGGCCTTTGGCCAACGATGATGTTGTATTGAGATGTTGTTATTTGTGACGTTGTTATTACATTCACGATTGTGTCGCATACATTGCATTTTGAGATGGAGCTTATGCTCGTTGAGATGAACTTTATTGGAGAATATTGAGATGAAGGCTTATGCCTTGTTGATGCCTCTATTAATTGGAAAAATTTTGAGATGGGAGTTCTGCTCCAAATGGTACCACATGCATTTGCATAGTATTGAGTCGCATTATATGACTGCATAAAAAAGTGTGTATTGATGTGGTGAAAGTGTATTATTATTGTTGATTATGATATGAGAAGTGGTGATGTTATGTGATCTAATTTAATATATTAATTATCATGCGCTTTATTATATCGTTAGATATCTCACCCCTTCTGTTTGAATGTTTCCCTTATGTTGGTAACATGCAGGTAATCAAGAGTGAAGGATGTATACCTTCAGTAGTTCGAGTCAGTGTCATTGCTCTGATATGTAACACTCGGGGGGATGAACGCTTGTTGCTTTTGATTGTTGATTATTCAGTTGTTGAACTTTAAGTTGATCATTATTAAGTATTTGTTGGTTTGAAGTTGCTTTAATGATGATAGAGATGTTATTAAGAATTTCCGTTGCTTAGATGTTGAATTATTTAATTAAAGATGTCATGATGATGGTTTATCCGATGTTTTAAAAGTGTTATATATCCATGATGAATGCAATATGTTTTGAAAGAAGAATTTGTGGCATCCCGATTCGTTTGCATGAATGATTTTTATAACTCTGATTTATTTATATAATTTTTCGGGGTAGAATTGGGGTGTTACAAAGTTGGTATCAGAGCAAAAGGTTGGTTCGACCTTGTCGTCGTGTCGTAGTTGTCTAACAACCGAGTATTGTTAATTTGAGTTCTAACCATTATTTATGTTGTAGTGAGAAGTTGAGATGACTGGAAGGAATGATGCTGCAGTTGCTGCTGCTTTAGAAGAAATGGCTCATGCAATAGAGAATCAGCTGAATGCTGATGGGAATGTTGGATCTCGTAGCTTAGCGACTTTCCAGAGAGAGAATCCACATACGTTCAAGGGAAAGTATGATCCTGACGGAGCATTGGAGTTGTTGAAAGAGATTGAGAGAATATTCTGTGTGATGGACTGCACTCTAGCGCAGAAGGTCCGTTATGGTACTCATATTCTAGCAGTCGAGTCTGATGACTGGTGGCTAGAGACTTGTCAGAAGTTGGAAGTTGCAAGCTAGAATTTCACTTGGGCTGTGTTCCGAAGGGAGTTTTTGAGGAAGTACTTTCCTGAAGATGCCTGTGGTAAGAAGGAGATTGAGTTCCTTGAGCTGAAGCAAGGAAATATGTCGGTTGTTGAGTATGCTACCAAGTTTTCGGAGTTGGCTAAGTTTTATCCGCACTACACTGATGCAGATGTTGAGTTTTCGAAGTGTATCAAGTTTGAGAACGGGCTGCGCTCGGAGATCAAGAAGGCAATTGGATACCAGAAGATCCGTGTCTTTGCTGATTTGATTGATAGTTGCAAGATTTATGAGGAGGATAATAATGCTCATTACAAGATTATCAGTGAGAAGAGGGGTAAGCATCAATAGAATCGTGGTAAGCCTTATGATGCCACAGTTGGTAAAGGTAAACATAAAGTTGCTCAGGGTCAGAGGACTAGTGGGGGAGATGCTCCTACTGGTGTGGTTTGCTTTAAGTGTGGAAAACATGGGCACAAGAGTAATGTGTGGACTACTGAAGTGAAGAGGTTTTTCCGTTGTGGTAAGAATGGACATGTTGTATCTGAGTGTGAACATAAGGATGTGATTTGTTTCAATTATAGAGAAGAAGGGCATATTGGTAGTCAGTGTCCGAAACCGAAGAGGGCTCAGTAAAGTGGTAAAGTGTTTGCTTTGGTTGAGGATCAGACTGTTGCGGAGGACAGACTTATCAGAGGTACATGTTTCATTAATAGTACTCCTTTAATTACTATTATTGATAACGGTGCTACTCATTGTTTTATTGTTGCTGATTGTGTTGAAAGATTAGGTCTTATGTTATCTCCTTTGAATGGATAAATGGTCGTCGATACTCTAGCCAAGGGTCGGTGACTACTTCTTTAGTGTGTTTGAAGTGTCCCTTATCGATCTTCGACAAAGACTTTGCTGTTGATTTGGTTTATTTGCCGTTAAGAGGTTTGAATGTGATTTTGGGTATGAACTGGTTAGAGCATAATTGTGTTCATATTAACTGTTATGACAACTCTGTGAGGTTTTCTACTCCTGAAGAAGAAGAAGATGGTATGTTGTCTGCTAGACAGTTGAGGGAGTTGATGCAAGAGGAAGCACAAATGTTCTCGTTGATGGCGTCACTATCTGTAGAGACTCAAGCTATAATTGAGGAATTGCAGGTGGTGTGTGAATTTCCTAAAGTTTTCTCTGATGAGATTCCTGATGTACCGCCGGAGAGGGAAGTTGAATTTTCTATTAATCTTGTACCTGGTACCAGACCTGTATCTATGGCACCATACATGATGTCTACATCCAAATTGTCAGAGTTAAAGAAGCAATTGGAAGAGTTACTTGAGAAGAAGTTTGTAAGACCAAGTGTATCACCGTGGGGAGCTCCAGTGTTGTTAGTAAAGAAGAAAGATGGAAGTATGAGGCTTTGTGTTGATTATAGACAGTTGAATAAAGTGACGATTAAGAACAAGTATCTACTTCCAAGAATAGATGACTTGATGGACCAATTGGTGGCTGCTCGTGTGTTTAGTAAGATTGATTTGAGATCGGGTTACCATCAGATTAAAGTGAAGGATGAAGATATCCAGAAGACGGCTTTCAGAATGCGTTATGGACATTATGAGTATTTGGTGATGCCTTTCAGTGTTACCAACGTGCCAGGAGTATTCATGGAATATATGAATCGTATCTTTCATACTTATTTGGATCGGTTTATAGTGGTGTTCATTGATGATATTTTGATTTACTCTAAGTCAGAATAAGAGCATGTTGAACACTTAAGAGTAGTATTGAAAGTTTTGAAAGAGAAGAAGTTGTATGCAAGGCTGTCCAAGTGCGAGTTTTGGTTAAAAGAGATTAGTTTTCTTGGTCATATGATTTCAGGTAGTGGCATTGTTGTAGATCCATCGAAGGTTGATGCTGTGTTGCAATGGGAAACTCCAAAGTCAGCTACTGAGATTAGAAGCTTTTTGGGATTAGCTGGTTATTATAGAAGGTTTATCGAAGGTTTTTCCAAGTTGGAACTTCCGTTGACTAAGTTCACTTGTAAAGGTATAGCTTTTGTTTGGGATGTTCAGTACGAAGAAAGTTTTACAAAATTGAAGAGGAGGTTGACGACGGCTTCGATTTTGACGTTGCCTAATCCAGAAGAGCCTTTTGTGGTGTATTATGATGCTTCTAAGATGGGTTTAGGAGGTGTTCTTATGTAGAATGGTAAGGTAGTTGCTTATGCGTCAAGTCAGTTAAGGACTTATGAAAAGAACTATCCTACGCATGATTTAGAGCTTGTTGCAGTTGTTTTTGTGTTGAAGATTTGGAGGCATTATCTTTATGGTTCTAGATTTGAAGTGTTTAGTGACCATAAGAGTTTGAAGTATCTTTTTCGATCAGAAGGAGTTGAATATGAGGCAGCGGAGATGGTTGGAATTTTCAAAGGATTATGATTTTGGTTTGAATTATCATCTATGAAAAGCGAATGTGGTAGCTGATGCGTTAAGTCGAAAGACTTTACATATGTCAGCAATGATGGTTAAAGAGTTAGAATTAATTGAGCAGTTCAAAGATATGAGCTTAGTTTGTGAGGTTACTCCGCGAAGTATTATGTTGGGTATGTTTAAGATTAATAATGAATTTCTAGACAGTATCAGAGAAGCTCAGAAGTTAGATGTTAAACTGGTAGATTCGATGGTTAGAATCGATCAGTATGAGAATAGTGATTTTAAGTTAGATGCGCAGGGTGTGTTGAGGTTTTGTAACCGGATTTGTATTCCTGATGATGCTGAGATGAAGAAAGTGATACTGGAAGAGAGTCATAGAAGTAAGTTAAGTATTCATCCAGGAGCTACAAAGATGTATTAAGATTTGAAAGGTTTGTTTTGGTGGCCTGGAATGAAGAGTGATGTGGCTCGATTTGTGTACGCATGTTTGACTTGTCAGAAGTCGAAAGTTAAACATCAGAAGCCTGTAGGGTTGATGCAACCGTTAGAAATTCTAGAATGGAAATGGGATAGCATTTCAATGGACTTTGTGACGGGGTTGCCTAATACTTTAAGAGGACATGATTCGATTTGGGTGATTGTTGATAGGCTTACGAAGTCAGCTTATTTTATTCCTATTAACATCGGCTTTCCAGTGTCTAAGTTGGCTGAGATTTACACTAGTGTAATTGTGAAGCTGCATGGTGTTCCTTTGTGCATTGTGTCAGATAGAGATCCAAGATTTACTTCTGATTTTTGGAAAATTTTGCAAGAAGCGTTGGGTTCTAAGTTGAGGTTGAGTTCAGCGTATCATCCTCAAACAGATGGTCAGACTGAACGGACGATTCAATCATTGGAAGATTTGCTGAGGGCATGTGTTCTTGAGCAGGGAGGTACGTGGGATACTCATCTTCCGTTGATAGAGTCACTTATAATAACAGTTACCATTCCATTATTGGGACGTCACCTTTGAAGTGTTGTATGGTCGAAGATGTAGAACTCCTTTATGTTGGCATGAATCTGGTGAAAGTGTAGTACTTGGACCTGAACTTGTTCATGAAACTACTGAGAAGATGAAGCTGATTCGAGAAAAGATGAAAGCTTCCCAAAGAAGACAGAAGAGTTATCATGACAAGCGAAGGAAGGATTTAGAATTTCAAGCTGGTGATCATGTGTTTTTGAGAGTTACACATGTGACTGGTGTTGGGCGAGCGTTGAAGTCTAAGAAGCTCACTTCTCGTTTTATTGGACCATATCAGATTTCAGAGAGAATGGGGAATGTTGCTTATAGAGTGGCTTTACCGCCTAATCTTTCGAATTTGCATGATGTGTTTCATATGTCGCAACTCTGGAAGTATATTTCAGATCCATCTCATGTGATTCATATGGACGATGTGCAAGTACGGGATAATCTTACCGTGGAGATGATGCCTGTACGGATCACGGATCGTGAAATAAAGACTCTGAGGGGAAAAGAGATTGTTTTGGTTAAGGTGTTTTGGCTAGGAGCTGCTGGAGAAAGTATGACTTGGGAGTTGGAGAGCAATATGCGAGACTCCTACCCTGAGTTGTTTGATTAAGGTAAATTTCCGAGGACGAAAATATTCTAAGTGGGGGAGAGTTGTAACGCCTGTAATTTAATTAAATTATTTTTGGAATATTTGAGAAGATGTGTTGTGATTAATTGGATTTAATTATTTTATTAAGTGGTGAAATAATATTAGAAGTATAATATTATTTGATGTGGGCTTGTTTTTAAGGAATGGAAGTAGTAATAAGGGGGTGTATTAGTTTTAAGCCCAATAAGGAATAAAGAATAATAGGTTATTGTATTGTTGCTAGAAAGAATAGAAAATAGGAAGCAATAGAAGAATAAGGATTGAGAATAAGAACGTGAAGCTTCTGGAAAAAGAGGAAAAACGGCAGAACGAGGTTTCAACCGGAAGATTATAGAGCGACCTTCAATCCAAGGTAAGGGTGGGGTTCTGACTCTATAATTGGCTTCATGATAATTGGTATGTGGGGTTATAGGTGATTGTTGTCTTGTTTATGAATTGAATGTTTATGATGTTGTATGATTTGAAATTAATGAATTATAGATGAATGATGATGCCCCAAAGCTGTTTAATTGATGTAGAATTATAAGGTAACTTTAAGTAATGATTATTTATGATTAGATTAAGTTTTTAAGGCTTAAAGTATAGAACCCGTAGTGAAAACGCAGAGGAAATCGCAGAATTTATGCAGGATGGAGCAGTATGCGTCAACCACAAATATGATGTGTCGATACAAGAAGGTTTAGAGACTCAGGATGAGTCGACACGAAGAGGTTTTGCATCGATACATGAGTGCTTTTAGACTCAGGATGAGTCAATCCATAGGGGCATGTGTCGATACATGTTGTGTGCAAGACTCAGTATGAGTCGATCCAAGAGAGTATGCGTCGACTCATGTTGCGAACTCAATGCAGTACGCGTCGATCCAAGGAGTTATGCGTCGACCCATGTTGTTTGGTGTTTGGCATATTCAGTTTGAAAATGCTGTAACTTGAGTTTTTGGATGCCGTTTGAGATGTCGTTCGAAGTGTTAAATAGCTAACGCGATGAGCTTTATTCTTGAGGATTTAAATGAAGAATAGGAAGTGTAGTCCTAGTAGCCAGTTTATGGATTTAGAGTTAGTTCCCGTTTTGATCGTTACGTTGATTTTGTATGTAGAATGATGAAGATGGGATGCTTAGAGGCTACAGTTTGGTTTGTAACAGTAGGACTAATAATAATAATGATGTAAAGATTACAGAATAGCAGTATGTATATGTTTGATGACTTAGAAGTAAGCCTTAGTTGATTAGCTAATTTTAGGTAATATCTAGTATAGGCCTATGGTCAACATTGTGAAATTGATGAGTTACTGGCGTATTAAAGTACAACTGAGTTGTTGATGAGATGTTATTAATGAAGTTGTGTTTGATGAATAAATGATGTTTGATGAATAAATGATGTTTGATGAATTAGTATGAATTAAATGAGATTTTTTATGAAGAGATGTTGAGATGCTTTTGAGATGTAGCCCTTTGGCCAACGATGATGTTGTATTGAGATATTGTTAATTGTGACGTTGTTATTACATTCATGATTGTGTCGCATACATTGCATTTTGAGATGGATCTTATGCTCATTGAGATGGCCTTTATTGGCGAATATTGAGATGAAGGTATATGCCTTGTTGATGCCTCTATTAATTGGAAAAATTTTAAGATGGAAGTTCTACTCCAAATGGTACCACATGCATTTGCATAGTATTGAGTCACATTATATGACTGCATAAAGAAGTGTGTATTGATGTGGTAAATGTGTATTATTATTGTTGATTATGAGATGAGAAATGGTGATGTTATATGATCTAACTTAATATATTAATTATCACGCGCTTTATTATATTGTTAGATATCTCACCCCTTCTATTTGAATGTTGCCCTTATGTTGGTAACGTGCAGGTAATCGAGAGTGAAGGTTGTATATCTTCAGTAGTTCGAGTCGGTGTCATTGCTCTGATATGTAACACTCGGGGGGATGAACGCTTGTTGCTTTTGATTGTTGATTATTCAGTTGTTGAACTTTAAGTTGATTATTATTAAGTATTTGTTGGTTTGAAGTTGTTGTAATGATGATAGAGATGTTATTAAGAATTTCCGTTGCGTAGATGTTGAATTATTTAATTAAATATGTCATGATGATGGTTCATCTGATGTTTTAAAGTGTTATATATCCACGATGAATTCAATATGTTTTGAAAGAATAATTTGTGGCATCCCGATTCGTTTTCATGAATGATTTTTATAACTCTGATTTATTTATATAATTTTCCTGGGTAGAATTAAGGTGTTACAAAATCCCCATTCAATTTGTACACCCCCTCCCACAAATGTTGTAATAGCGTAGTAGCTTTAAATTCTGTAATTTAATCGCTTTTATATAAAAATGCTAGTAATTAGGGTTTGTATGGAAAGACTAAAATCAATACTTAGAAAACCCTAATTCAAGACAAAAACAAGCATGAAAACAATACACTTGCACACAAACACCCCTATGGTTATTCCACTTGGTTGCCTTATACAAAATGGCCATATTACACATGTAAGGTACCTTAGCAAAAACAAGCAAATACAAGATCACAGTCCCTCGATGATGCTATATAAGTTGCCTCTCAAATGATCTTAGTCCCTAAAAGAGAATACTAAGATACCTTGAAACATTGCTAATCATGGTTATACGATGACCCACGCAAGTCCCGTTTACATCCAAAGATAGGGTTACTTACCAAATCAATGGTAAGATAACAATGTCAAAGGAAAAGGAAAATGAACAAGAAAGACTTTTGAGTAGGTAGAATGCTCCTAATTACTTGCTCAATTTCAAACAAACATCCTTGCTATTTTCAAAACAAACACTTACACTTTCAAACATCTTATAAACTTGAAAACATTTTCAAAAGATAAAACATCTTTGTATACATTCTTACAAACAAGAATAATTACAAAGATTGCCTAAACAATGGCCTCTTTACAAAATACTTTCAAAAAACCAAACCAAACATAATTTAAAACAAAAAGCAAGTGATCTAGCAAGTAACTAAGAGCCCATGGAAAACCATGGATGAAAAGGGTGCTAATACCTTCCCTTTCCATAATCTACCCCCCGAACTCAAGAAAAAAATCTCAAAGGTCTTTCCTGTGCTTTTTCACCTTTACTTTTGGATAAAAGAAAAGTCGGTGGCGACTCTTTCTAACCACAACATTTGCGATAAAACACAAAACCTTCAAGTCAGTTCTCCCACTGTATCACACTTAACATAGCGCTAAATTTTATCCCGATTCGAGAAATGATCATTCATGACCCAAACCCATGTTTGTAAGCCCAAGCATGCTAATTTTAATCATTTGATCCAAAAACCTTGAGATTCATTGTTAGGAGGCTTTGGTCTTATCAATCCTCTAATGAATCTTCATAAGCTTTGGTCAAAGTGAATCACTTAAACACCGTTGCTCATTTATTGTTGCCTTGAGAATTTTGAATGAATGATATACTTGGCAAAAAGAAAATGAAACTTGTTGTTGAGAGGCTTTGATTTTATCAATCTTCTAATGAGTTTCAAATGTAAGTTTCAAGATGGTCATTCAACTAACCTCTAATTTCTAACAATTGACTTTATTTTATGCTTTTACTTTAAGCACATTTATTTTAGCATTTACATTTCATGCTATTTTCATCTTTGCTCATTTGAGCATTTACTTTTATGTCATTTTTATTTTGCTCACTTGAGCTTTTCATTTTTTTGAAGACACTTAATAATCAACTTGAACCATAAAAAGATTTAATGTTACTTGGACTACTTGTATACTATCCTTGGCATTATAGAGTAATGATCTTATTGGACTTAGGATTAGGGACTTTGACTTACCTTGTGACCTCAACTATTATTTTTGTATGGAGTTCTTGGGGTTTACCCTAAGATATTGGGTTGTTTGTTTGCTTTGTATGCATCTTATTTTGATTACATGCTTTGTCTGTGATCTGGAATTCATCTGTATACAGCCGTTACTCTGCCCAATTTTTGTGAAGACTTAATGCAATTGAAGCTTGTTTTTCTTAAGAGGTTTATTATCTTTGATTGTTTGGTTTGAAATCCAAAGGATGGGAATTCTATATTGACTCATTGTGTAAAGTGTTAGCTTCTTATTGGTTAGACAGTTCTTTTCTCTAGCTTTTACCTTATGCTTTAGGATAGTCCCTTCATCTCCTTCCATCTTCTTTAATTTTAAAAATCTTCTCCCTCCTTTTGAAAACTCTTCTTATTTTTAAACTTCAACCACTTTCGTGATAAACTTGGACTTAGGTCTATGCATTTTCAAAATATTTTCTTAAATCAACCAACTTAATAATACTTTGACATTTTTTATGAGAAGATTAAAAGTCAATCAATCTCATTCAAACCATTTTGGTATTTTGTCTTTTTACCTTAAAACATTCTTAAAAGAATATACTCTTATCAATCCTTGTAGTGATGCGAACTACTATACTTCTACGATATATAGTGAAGTGGGATATTTTCCACTTGGGTGTTGAGTGAGGCTTTGTTGATTTTTAAAATCCAAGCTATATCCTCCACTTTGAGATGATGCAAATTCTCCTTTCTCATAATCGTGGGTAGTATGTATGTTCATCCACTCGGATAAGACGATGATGTATTGTCTCTTAAAATTAACCAACACACATGTGTTTTTTTAAAAGTTTTTTAAAGGTGAACTACGTGTACCCTGATCCCCTATTGCATGGAAGATGGTACGTAGGCACTAAAGGTTCACAACCGCGACGGGTGCAAAAATCATAAAAAATATACTTATTTTCTCATCCCCGCAATCTGTTTTTTTTGCACAACATTTTATAGCCAAAATACACAAATTTACAAAGAGGTTCCTGCGGAGTACCGTACATGTTTAGGGTGCTAATACCTTCCCTTTGCATAACCAACCCCCGAACTTAGATTCTCTCCCCCTCTTTTTGGGTTATTCGCTCTTTTCCCCTTCCTTTGGAAACAATAAAGCATGGTGGCGATATTTTTATTTGATCTGTGCGAGTCAAGTCAATCCAATGGTTTAGTATCAACATTTCTACCGCTACACCTAGCACCAGTGGATAGGGAACTTCAAAAGTTGCCCGATCTCTGGATTTCCCTCCTCATCGAGGCATACTTCCCTGTCTTCATCCACTACTTGAACCGGGTCGAACACGGCATCTACGGCCGCTTGAGACGATGGTTGCACGACGTACCATCTATCTTTGAAGTCATAGACAAAATCCATGTACATCCTGAACTGTCTCTTCGACTGCTTCAAGGAAACCCAACTATGTTTGCCACCCCTAGATTTCCGTTGTAGGTGGAAAACCATGAAAAACAGAGGAATGGTCGCCCCGATCCTCAGGAACCGACAAGTGATTTTGAAAGCCCGGAGGAAGGCGATCGAATTAGGATGTAACTGAGAGGGTGCCAGGTTCAAGTGGTTAAGCATGCCCATCTGAAAATCATTGAAGGGAAAATAAAGCCCCATGTCTTTGAAAATGACCTTATACATCGGGAATTGATCCTCCTCGAACTCCGAGCGAGAGTTGGTCGTAAGATCATGAAGTTACGACGAAACCCTTCCATGTCTCCGCCATGCTCGACGATAGTATAGGCTTCCCTTCTGCTATAAATATAATTTGAAGCTATCCCTCGAGGCTCTAGCCCGACCCAGGAAAACACAGGGTCATCAACCATGTTGACCAGATTGAGCCCTTCCTCAGCAGTACTTGTCTCTTCGACATCTATATGCTCGGACGACCCTGAAGTATCGGCCATTTCACCTGCAAAGCAGAGGAAACCAGTGAATTCGACAGCAAAATCACATCCTCCCCTCCATCGCAGCACGGATGAAAAGGAGATGGCTATGTCCAAAGTAGGTCGACAATGACTCGAGCAGCAAGGATCATGCACGACCCACGATCCACACGTAGACTTATACAAACTCGTAAGATCGCGCGACGATGATAATAATGAAATGCATGTTTCAGAGATAACATGAGCAAAGGATAAATATAACAAGCAAATTCATGAATGTTGCGAGGAACATATGAATATACCGGAAAAACTCATGAATTCATCGGGGAGCATATTAATCCCCCGTGCAGAATTCATGAATTTCGCGGGGAACAGATGAATATCACGAGCTTATTCGCGAACGTTACGCATGAAAATATGAACGCCCCGAGCAAAAACCCCTGATTGCGAAATTCTATAAATAATCATCAATAAAGCCAATCTAAACAATGATTACTATGGAAAATAATTACTTGAACAAAGTAGATGGAAGAATTCACGACGAACTTTGGGGCATTGACGGTTGGGAAAAGCAGGAAATGGTGTTGGCAATAGAGAGAGTGGAGAGCGTGAAAAATTCAATGGAAAATTGGAATGTGGGAAATGGGTCCTAAGGCGCTATATATAGAGCTGACGTGGAATATTAAGTGTCGCGCCGGGAAGCCCACTGACCTCCATTCTCCTCGACATTTACGCGCTCAGGTAATAATGACCCCTACTCCCTAGGCCATCATTACAGTCCCAAAGGTCACACCATGTGGCGGCACCTTGCCAGTTTTTCTCTCCCCGCGAGTCGAGGAACAACTATAACGTTCCCCATCAAGCCTATTTCAGCTTTTGCTCGAGTAATCACACGTATCGATGATAATTTCCATCATAATAAAAGATCCCCGGTTGAGTTATGCGCTCCTCGTAAAGGCAAAGGTGGACTTAAGTCATAACTCCTTCATCAGGAGCAACGACTTAAAGGGCTCCTGTTCTGGACCGGGCCTGCTCTTGGCTCAATTTTATATGAGGCCCAACCCAGCAATACTGTCGAAGACCAGCTGACCGAATCTGCTCTCGACTGTGTCGAGCAATATCCCTCACTCTTCTTGAGAAGACGCCGCCTCGCCACACGAGGATAAACCTAGGGAGATGCGAGGAGGAGCATCGCCGGTCAAAAGTACCTCGAAGAGTATCCTCCAGGATTCTCCTCGAGAAAGGTCGATCCTCCCCTGGAGGCCTCATGACTGGCGAGGATCCTGCGCGACAGATAGAAGTACCCTACGAGCATCCTCCTCGTGGGGCTAACTATCAATGCCTCTGAATATCACGGAGTCCACTTGACCCCGAAAAGACCGCATCCATATCCTCATGGTCATACGGAGGAATCCATCTAGCTAGGAGACCACGTGCTGGTCCCCACTACTCACGTAGAACCTGACAGTCTCCATTTTGGGCTTGCTTGCCCAGCCCAATGAGGGGACCTTGTCCCAACGCTGGGGGCTATAAATACCCTCTCACTTGAGAGGGTCAAGTATTGATCACTTCTTACTCACTCTTACTTGCTTGCATCATTCTGAATCTCACTTTGACATCATATTGTCTTGCAGGTACCCCTCATCTCACTTTCAACTTCTGCTCGACGTAAGTTGTGACGGTCCATTCTGGTCAGGTACGATCACATACATATTTGAACATGTTTATTTCGGCTTTAAAAAATGAATTTTTCCTGTATATTTTTTAAAATAGATTTTATAAAATCATTTTTAAAAATATTATAAAAAAATTTATATTTATTTTTTTTAAATCATTAACTTTGACATCTTATAACATAAACATACATTATTGAAGACCAACACATAGTTAAAGTCGTAATTTTTTTAAAAAGTTGAATTTCAAAAATGATTTTTATGAAAATCTATTTGAAATAGCTTTAAAATTAAGTGATTTTTTTAAAATTTTAATATCTAAATTTTTTTTAATAAAAAGATGAATTATTTAAAATAATATTTTAAGAACAATTATTCAAATTAAATTTTCATTTGAATCTTTTATGAAAAATTTCTTTATAAATTTTATTTATACAAAATTATGTAACACTATAAAAATCATTTAAAAAATTATTAAATTATTAAACAATTTTTATTTAATTGTGCATCATTGAATTTGAATCTTTAAAATTTAATTTAATGAATTACAAATCTTTTATTTATCAATTAATTATTTTAAAAAAAACCACCACACCATTACTCTCCATCAACTGCATTCCATAATCAATCCCACTCACCCACCTATTCTCTATCATTTCCTTTATAAATAACCAATCGTTATTATGCCATTTCATCTTAACCAATCGTTATTATGCCATTTCATCTTTATCACTATGTTTACTTTTTATTATATTATAAGTGGGATATCCGTGTGTTCACACAGGTGTCGGTATGATATGCGCGTTTATTTTTAAAATATAATAAAAATAAAATAATTTTCTTTAAAAGAGATAAAAAATCGGTGTCTATAATTTTTTTAATATATAAAAATATTTGACTCAATCATATATATTTATTTTATATAAATATTATTTTTGTTTTTGAATTACTATTAAAAATATTTAAACCAACATTAAAGTTATTCTATTATTATTCAATATTTTGATAAGTAACTTTATGTTCTCATAAATATTCAATATTTAATCAGTAATTACATATTTCCGTCATTATTCAATATTTTGATCAAGAATTTAAGATATAATAAAAATGAAATAAAATGTAGACAAAATTATTTAACAAACAAAATTTAAGAGTAACTTCATATTCTCGTTAATATTTAATATTTTAATCAATAACTTCACGTTCTCGTTAATATTCAAAATTTTGATTAGTAACTTTGTGTTCCCGTTAATATTCAATATACTGATTAATAATTTCGTGTTTTCATTAATATTCAATATTTTGATCAATAACTTTGTGTCTCTGTTAATATTGATCACTAACTTTGTGTCCCTGTTAATATTGATCAGTAGCTTTGTGTCCCCGTTATTATTTCATATTCTCTTCATGATAATAATTTTTTTCAAAAGTCTCATATTTTCTTTATCAACAAATTAAAATAAATATAAAATTAAAAAATAAAAAGTAAAAAATAATTGTACTAAATAAAATAGAGCTTAGATGATGTTAAATTAATTTATATTCTCTTAACTATACACTATTCTAGTTAATCATTTATAAATATATAAAATGCACAAACATAAATAAAATAGATAGACGATTTCTCTTTGAGATTGAGAGTAACAATAAATTAAAAAGTCAAGTTATTGTATGTTAAAAGTTATAAAATGTAAATTTATGTATCAGTGCATGATACAAAAACAAAATGCAGAGTGAAATTTTATATTTTATATTTCAAATATATTAATATTTATTAACTTTAATATTTTATATTTCAAATATATTGATATATATATTTTTTTAAATATTCATACTATGCTTCACGTGGAATATAAGGACAAGTTAAGTAATGAAATTTACGCACTATTGGTACATAAAAAAGAGATGAAAGGCAAAAAAGAATATATTTAATGACGTCTACAAAATAAGGAATAATGATTTACAATGAATTACATTGAGCTACCTCACTAGGCTATTTATACACAAAATAAAATCCTAAATATTCTCTAACAAAGATATAAAAAGATATAATAATATCTTCTAAAAGATATTCTTAAAATATAGATTAAATCTAACACCGTCCTTTGATTTATATTTTATCCAAAACTGACAACACCAATTACATCTCTCAAGCGAAGAAATTGATCAGTCTTGATAGCCTTTGTTAGAACATCTGCCAGCTGTTTCTAGATGCTACAGTGCACAACTTCTAATTTTCCGCTCTGAACTTGATTCCTCAGAAAATGATATTTGATCTCAATATGCTTGCTTCTCCCATGCAGCATTGGGTTCTTGGCAAGATTGATTGCATACTTGTTATCAATCATAAGCTTCAGAGGTTTGGCTACTTCAATCTTCAAATCTTGCAACAAGTTCATAATCCACACAACTTGACATGCAGTCAGAGCGCCTGCAATATATTCAGCTTCACGGATTGACAGTGCAACAACATGTTGTTTCTTGGAACACCAAGAAATAGGACCTTCCAGAAATTTGAATAAGTACCCAGAAGTACTTCTTATGTCCACTCTATCTCCGCATCAATCAGAGTCTGAATAACTGAGAAGTTCTGATTCGATCTTTCTTCCAGACGGAAATAACACTCCATACTTCAGAGTTCTCTTCACATACCTTAGAATCCTGACAGCAGCTTGGTAATAAGACCACTTCGGTTTACTCATAAATCTGCTAACCATTCCAAATGCATAACAAATATCAAGTATGGTATTACACAAATACCTCAGAGAACCAACCAACTGTTTGAAGGTTATCCACATCCTCTCCATCAGAATCAGAGTCTAACTTTTGATTTGTATCAGCAGGTGTATAGAAACTTTGCAATTTTCTAGCTCAAATCTCTTTAGAAGCTATAGTTCATACTTTATTTAATGTAAAATGATTCCTTTCTCAGAGTACATAAATTCCATCCCTAGAAAGAAACTCATTTTCCCAAGATCTGTCATCTCAAACGCATTCATCAGAACTTTCTTAAACTCAACTATCTCTTGTTCAGAACTTCCTGTGAGTAATATGTCATCAACATAAAAACAAACTAGAATCATATTACCTTCTGAAGTGTGCTGATCATAAACACCATACTCTATCTCACACTTCTGAAACCCTTGTTCCTTGAAAAACGAATCAATTTTCAGGTTCCAGGCTCTGGGCGCTTGCTTCAATCCATACAAGGCTTTCTGTAATCTGAACACCATCCCTTTCTGATTCTTTTTCTCAAACCCAAGAGGTTGTGATACGTATACCTCTTCTTGCAATGGACCATTCAGAAATGTAGATTTTACATCTAAATGCATCAGAGGCCAATTCATGCCAGCAGCTATTGCAATCACTAGTCTGATTGTTTCATGTCTCGCTACAGGTGAAAACACTTCAAAATAATTCAGCCCAGGCTTCTGTAGAAAGCCTCTTGCTACTAATATTGCTTTGTGTTTTCCAATTGATACATCTGGCTTTAGCTTCTGCTTGAAAACCCATCTGACGCTGATGGCTTTCTTGCCTTTTGGAAGTTCTGTCAGCTTCCAATTCTTGTTTCTCTCTATAGCATCAAGTTCTTCTTTCATGGTCTGTAACCAAACTTGCTGCTTAAGAGCCTCTTCCGTACTCACGGGTTCAGAGTCTACTAACATTGCACACTTAATAACTTCTCCTTTAGAGTCTACTTCAGTGTCTTGCAACATGTCAAACTCTGAAAATCTTCTTGGGATGCTTCTGACTCTTTGTTTCATCTGAATTGGACCTTCATAACTATGGACACCATAACTTTCCCCTTCAGAAGCACTTGCTTCAGAAAATTGAACTTTCTCCAGAACCTTGTCTGTCTTCAGAGTCTGGATCACCATCGGAGTCAGAGTCAGAATCATCTTCTCCTTTTGTATCTTCTTCAGAGTTAGAGTCTTTACCAGCTTCAGAATCACGTGTTTCTAACTTTTCTTCAGGAGTTCTCTCATAGAGTCAGGACGAGACCTTTCCAAATTCCAAACTTCTGATTCCTTTACAATGATGTCTCTGCTGAACTCAACTTTGTTAGTTTCTGGACAACAAAGTTTGTATGAACCCGTACTTTGGTACCCCACCAGCAACATCACTTTACTTCTATCATCGAACTTGTCTTCTGGCTTCTGGGACATGTTTGTAACATATAGAACCAAACACCTTAAGATGACTAACACTGTGATTATCTCCAGTCCACTTCTGAATATGAACTATTTCCTTCAATTTCTTCGTTGGACATCTGTTGAGAACATAACATGCAGTGGCAACAGCTTCTCCTCACAGAGTATGAGGAATCTTCTTCTCTTTCAGCATGCTTCTCACCATATCAAGAAAAGTACGATTTCTTCTTTCAGCAAGACCATTGTTTTGAAGAGTATCGGGAGCAGTAACCCTCATGCTCAATTCCATTTTCCTCATAGAATCTTCTGAATTATGTGGAGTTATACCCACCACCATCATCAGTTCTAAGAATCTTCAGAGTCTGGCCACTCTGATTCTCATTCTTCAGTCTGAACTTCTTGAGTTCAGCAAACACCTCGTGTTTGAACTTTATGAGAGATACCCATGTCATTCTGGTGAACTCATCAACAAGTGACAAAAAATATTTATTCCCTCCAGTTGATGCTACTGGAAAAGGACCACACACATCAAAATGCACTATTCTCAAGGCATGTTTTGCTCTTGGAGCTACTTCTGATGCAAATGGTAATATTGGTTGCTTCCCTTCTATGCACATCTTGCATGACTTTTCAGGTTTCTTGATTGTAGGAATTCCAAGTATCAGATTATTTCATTTCAGATGCCCTAAACTCCTAAAATTCAGATGACCAAATCTTTTGTGCCATGACTTACTCTCCTTGACAATACTTGTTGCACTAAGACATTCAGAGTCTACAGTTCTAACATTCACCTTGAATGTTATGATCCTTCCCTGTTCCGACTCCATAATCAGCTTCTGATTACAGTCATACAGCTTCAGAAGATTGTCCTTCATGGTAACTAAAAAACCTTTCTCAATCAGTTGTCCCACACTCATCAGATTTCTTTTCATGCCAGGTACATACCATACATTCTGGATCACTGCTACTTTCCCATTGTTTAGAATGATTCTGACATTTCCATACCTTTTGCATTGAGGTATTTATCATCAGCACATCTGATCTTTATACTCTAGAGTCAAAATCAACCAACCATTTCTTGTTTCCAATAAGATGGTTTGAACACCCTGTGTCCATATACCACCATTCTGATGAATTCAGATCATCAGGTTCAGAAGCTAAAAAATAGCACAGGTTCATCATCTGAATCTCCTCTAGCTATATTTGCTTCTTCTGACTTCCTTTCTTTGTTTGACCATTAATATTTGGCATAGTGACCAAAGTTCTTGCAACAATAACACTGAACATTCTTCTTGTCAGACTTCTCCTTTCCCTTCTGAACATTCTTCTGCTTATCAGAGTTTGAAGCTTCTGACCTTTGACCACTCTTAGTTTTCTTCCTGGCTTCTGACCAAGTCTGCTTTTGATACTTCTTATCAGAAGTTACTTTCAGAGCCTGCTGCTCTACTTCCCTCTTAGAAGTTCTCGCAGTCATACGCAACTCATGCGCCTCTAAACTATTTTGTAGCTCTTCAACTCTCATGATGCTCAGTTCTTTGGAATGTTCAATTGCTACTACAATATAATCAAACTGAGAAGTTAAAGATCTCAAGATCTTCTCAATAATTACTTGTTCAGAAAGAGTTTCTCCATAAGCTTTCATCTCATTAGTGATCAGAATCACTCTGGCGATGTACTCAAAAACCTTCTTGTTGTCCTTCATGTTGATATTTTTCATATTGCTTTCTGAGAGATTGAAGCTTCACCTTCTTCACTGATGCGTCACCACCGTAACATCTGACCAGTGTGTCCCATGCAGCCTTTGCTGTTTCAGAACCAACAATCTTCTCAAACACATTTGCATCCACACATTGATGGATGTAGAACAATACCTTCTGATCTTTCTTCCTTAGTGCCCTATGTGTTATCTTTCGTGCCTCTGTTGCGTCTACTTTTAACAAATCATAGACATCAGTGACAAGATCTAACACATCTTGAGAACCAAACAACACGCACATCTGGATCTTCCAATGATTCCAGTTTTTGCCATCAAATACTGGAAGCTTGGAATGGACATCGTCGTCGTTTTCGTTCATCTTCTACCTTGTGCAATTTACGCAAAAATTCAATAAAGCAGAGTTTCCCAAATCCCAGAATCAGAAACAACGATTATCACAGAGAACCTCACTGTTCTCTCGTGTTTCCCTTTTTCCCGTGGATTTCGAACCGGAGCTCTAGATACCAATTGTTGGTGCACAAAGATGAGATGAAAGGAAAAAAAGAATATATTTAACGACGACTACAAAATAAGAAATAATGATTTACAATGAATTACGTTGATCTACCTCACTAGGCTATTTATACACAAAATAAAATCTTAAATATCCTCTAACAAAGATATAAAAAGATATAATAATATCTTCTAAAAGATATTCTTAAAATATAGATTAATATCCAAAAGATATTCCTAAAATATACATTAAATCTAATACACAAAAGTTAAATGAGCATGTGTGTTATCTAAACCTTCATATTTAAATGGAGAAGACTTTCTATATATTTATATTCAAATGTACATTGAAAGCTATATTTATATTTTTTTTATATGAATCTAATTGGTTGTGTCCCATGACATTTTATGATATATTGCAATCACATTTTAAATATTAAAGACAAGTGTAAGATGAGTGATCTCATAACAAAAAAATTATTTTGACAGTGAAAATGAATAACCAACCATAAATTGTATTATATGTGTAAAAACAATGATGTAAATTGAATTGTATTAGAGTAACCATAGAAATAAAGGTGTGATTACACATAAAATATGATTGTAAATGATTGAACAATTGAAATATAAGTGTGCTAATATATAATATTACATCTAAAAGGAAGTCAATAAATCAAAATATTAACACATTTAAAAATAAAATATGTCTTTGAAACATGTTGCTTTTATATTTCAATATGTGATATCTCCATGAGTAAGCTTGGAAAAAACACACAGAGAATGAGCTTGTAATAACAATAGCAAAACGAAACGAAAACGAAATTGTCCTTGTATACACAAGTTCAAATATTTAGTCTTAAAAAAACATTTATAAACTGAGGGCACGAAATTCCTACCTGTAAAAAATCAAACACAATAATAAATTGATAAAATAATTTAGAGCCAGAGCTTGTTAAGACAAGAATAGAATATAGATGTATCACAAATTGCAACAGAGTCTAAAAGCACAAGTAACAGGCTAAAACCATATCATTCAGTCCATTTTCATCTAATAGAAGTTATATTACAATTTGAAACTACTTTGACACCATCTACATATTTTTAAACTTTTCAATGATAGAAACAAATTAATCAATCATGCATTACCCTATCCTACTCTAAGTCCTAAATTCACAACAACAAAAAAATATTTTGGTATTATAGTAAAACATATAAATTGATTTGTGCAGATTACATGTTTGGCCTCTATATCCTGCAAATTGCAATTAATCACTCCCAGTTTCTTTACATCTTGGAATCTCACCTTTAGTTTAATCTTAGGTTCGTGGTGTTAAGTTGCAATAAGCAATTGCAACGACGCACACATTTGCGTCTGCAACCGCAATTTAAAAACATGCTTTCGATCAATATATCAGTTTCTAGAGACATGTAACATAGAAAAAACAGTATCTTTAGAAAGCATAGTTATCAACTCGTTCGAGTTACACGTATGACAACACAAACGGACTCTTACAGCAAGAAATTCATGTTGAATGGAGAACA